>CAFUXE010000836.1:245913-272673 GCA_903364295.1 Serranus cabrilla | reverse complement strand
GCTCACTTGAAGCAGCGTTTCGAGTCGTGAATAACAACCACCATCTTCGGTGCATTCAGATATAATCTTTTGTTTACAATTCGGTCCCTTTGCACAGCAGCACTTGCATTACGGGATCAATTTGTACGATTGTGGGGGAGGGGATTCAAACTGCACAGTGAGAATGTAAAATTCAAGCATTAAAAACAAACAGGGGAGAGAGAGAGATGCACATCTGAATAGAGAACATGCCTGTGTTACTACATGGAAACATCATGGTCCTGCCCTAATGGAGAGATTAATAATAAACATATTTGTCAATGTAAGTGCCTTGAGGGAGAGATGTAAGCACATGCAGCATAATTAATAAGAGCCAGCTGAGGGAGTTAAAGCTGTGACATTGGGTTTATTATCAATTTAATGCAGTGAATTTTGCAGACATATGCAAAATTGTTTGTTTTTGGGAGCTGAGTGGCTGGTAATGGTTTGTACAGGCTCAGATTATGTATATTTGTTATTCACTTAAATGTCACTTATTCACTTATGCAGAGTTTATGTCCATGTCCGTGGATAGGGAAAGCAGAGCAAGTTTAAGCTTGGCTTCTACAAATAGGATGAGCACCTCCTCTACGGCTGAAGCTTCTCTGAGGGAAATATTGATTAAAGAGAGGAGTGGTTGTGTTGGTGGAGGAGGGAGATGGCTATCAGGGAACTTAATGGTTTCTATTTGGATAGCTGCGAAGGTAGAGACGTGAGATGCCACTCAGAGGAATACAGGTTTTCAGGGCTTTAACAGACCTCTCAATCAAAAGGAATAAAACCCTGACTCCAAAAAAGTTGGGACATTGTCTAACACTTACAAAAGCTTGTCCTTTTAGACAAATATTCAAATGCGAATTATCAAATTTCGTGAATATAAACTTTCATTCATTCTTTTGTGATTTACATTTTACACAGTGCCCCAACTTCTTTATAATCGGGGTTGTACTTGTGTGTGAATGTGAATGTGATTCTGAACAGAGGTGACCAAGCTAACAGTGTACCTGAGGGGGAACCTGCAAAATATACTATACTCTGCTGCTAATAGTTGTTTAGCACTTTGGTTTGTTTAGCATTTCCTGCCTGATGCCTTATACACTGTATACTGCACACTGAAACAATGTGTGTGTAATGATCAAGATCACAGTCTTTTCTGACAAGAGACAGATGCATATCCATTGATTGCCAACAAAATCCTTTTAATGTCCGTAACTCTGGCTGAACTGCTGTTCCTGAGATTGTTTTGTGGACTGTTTTTCTCTGAAGTTCTGAGTAAATAACTTAAATTGCATATATGGCTTTTTCTCCCATTATAAGTTGAAATAGCCACTGTTGGAAAAGGATCAACCAAGAAACTACAAAATGTTATATGTACCACATAGTACAAGTTGGCAAACATTTTGATGAAAGTGTGAATGCCTCTCTTTTCAATACTTTGAAGTTAAATTACTGCGCTTCTCTAGTCTTTGTGCACTGTTTGTTTGATGTCTAACATTAAGTGTGAGTGGAGCTGACAATGCTTTATTTTGAATGCAGATGGATATTTTGCAGTCTCATTTGCCAAATTCAATCTACTCTGCTTTGATGTCTGAAATTGCAAATTTTGTCCCATAACAGCAAATAATGTTGTCTTATGCAGAGTATCAAACAGCAACAATTTATAACAAAAATAACAGGCTCCCTGTAAAGATGATTCATACACTGGTGGAACATTTTATATTCACTTCTGCCAGTAATTTCAATATTAAGCTCTTGGAAGTTGTCAGTGATAGACTAAACAATGTATGTTGGAAACATACGACCCTTAATTACTTTCACAATACAATGAACTTCACTTTTCTCTCAGAGGCAAAGTGTTCTACTTAAGGAGCTTAATGTGACCAGCAGGAGATCAATAAAGAATAAGACCAGATTTAATATTCACTTGGATTTTTATTAAATTGTGTCACTTCTAACCCTTTTCATTTTAATGACTTTTGATGAGTGAATTAAAATGCTGAAGCACATTTACAAGACTGAATGTCTTTCTTCTCTCAAAAAAAATCTCCTTTGGCTGACGTTAATATTCTGAAATGATGCACATAAACTTGAAAAGTGTAGTTTTTGAAGAAAATAAATGTGATTGATAAACACTTATTTTACAGCTGCTATTGCTTGATAAGCTGGGATGGCAGAAGTGGAAAAATGAACATGAACTTAAGACGGGGTAGTCGTGTTGAAGTAACTTTGTAAGAAAAAAAAGACTCATAAGTTAATACATGTTGAGACACAGACACAGCTAAATGTACGTCTAGCTGGTGAACATAGCGGGGCTTCAGAGAAAAATATTTAAGAAACTTGCCAGTAACATCTCCAAAAGAATGATAATGTTGCCCTATAACTGCTTGTTCACAATATCAGCTTTAAATGTGATGCTATACTCCATAGCATAGTGTTGTCAAGATACTGTAAGGTCCAACTTTGCTCCAATACCTCAAAATGCTTTGATAGTTGATACCACTTTACCATCATGTTTAACGAGCTAACACTATAACAAAACCAGTAAATTATTAATTCAACCTGAGAAAATTAGTGACTTAAATGCCATCTTGTATACCAAAGAAAACAGAGAAAAAAGTTGATTGAACATTTAAAAGTTTGAGCTTTCAAGTTGAAGGAATGCAGGAGTACTAGAATTGTCAGAAATGTCAAAGTATCAAGTCAAAGATACTGAATTTTTAAAACCGTTTTAATAATAATCAGTAGTATTGGTACCAGCTGCTGCAGTGCCCACGGAGCCTGCCTCCACTCACTCACTCACTCACAGTGTGGTCTTTAGTCACTCGTCATTTGCTCAAGTTTAATATAATAATTTGCAGTTTTTGTTCAGTGTTAGCTCTTTAAGGATGATAGCAGACAGTATCCACTATTGATAACAAAGTTAGAACTTCCAGTATCTTGATAACACTAATAATTTGCTGCCAAAATCCCAAACAGTCTCATGTTTTGAAGACCCTTTCTCAGACGGCCATTGGTGGTGCAGGCTGCTAGCATAAATCCAACTATCACCATAATTTACCAAGCTTAAAAGCACAAAACAAAGGTGATACTCATTAGGTGCACCAATACATTACCATTTTCCGCCCCAGCCTCACTCCTTTGTAGGTGTGAGAGTTAGGGTTACATTCCAGCTGACTTCATTAAGTTTCATTTTCCATTTTATCTCTCCTGAAGTGGACCATTAAGTCGGTGCGCAAGGGTAACTGATCAGCTAATCTGCCTGTGATTTATGTGGCAGGGAAACTGAGGACTTAACTGAGCCTCAGAACACATTGATTACTGACATGGTTAATTGGCTAAACCCACTGGTACATTGAGACGGGCTTATTGGAAATGTCAAATCAAGCCGCTCATTTGCATTCATGATGTATGGTGTCTATTCCAGCTTCTGCCCAGGCAGCACAAACTGCCACACATCGCAGGAAGGGCCTGGGATCTCTGCCTTGAATTTGCAACTGACCATCTGGCCTTGGTTGGACACTGGCGCTGGTTGGGATTTTTTTTGTTTTTTTTCCAGCATTCACATGTCTGTATTGGATACACATAGCTAACATAGAGGATGAGAGCTTCAGTATCTCCTGATGTAAGTGAGCCCCAATTTACCAAGGGGGGTTGAGTAAAAATGTAATTGATTAAACAGTGTTGACAAAACAGAAAATATGTTGTTTTATTACTCTTTCTTGTTTTAGAGATCAGAACAGTAGCTGAGACGATTTTGCCCCAGAAATGCCTAAAGTGTGAGCAGATGAAAGCAGCATGAAATTGGAACATTTTGCTTGAAGCAGATGGAGTTAGAGAGAAAACAGAGGTGACATTACAGTGTTTAAATAATGGGATCCTCCTGGCTTATTGCGGGTCATGCTTAGGAATCTGTTTTTAGGATAACCCGAGAATACAAAACATACTTCTAATTCTACACAATCCATAATTCAACACAACTCTTAGATAGCACAAGCAAAATGTTGTATTCAACTATATTGGACACACATAAGCTGTAAAACATCCAAAAACAGGCATGGAAAGTCAGCAGGAATGGGGAAAAATGACAAAACAAATTCAAAAGCAATCTTTTTAATTATGCCACAACAACTTTTAGCATGCCTAATGTTATCTTAGCATAATGACAATGGGACCATCAGGGACTAAAGTTAACTTCAATCAGTAGAGACAAATAATTGAAGGAAAGTCAATTGTTTATTATAAAAGATGACTTGTGACAATTCAGTTGAGAGAGAGTCTGTAGGGCTTAGACTCTAAAGGGATATTTGTAATCGAGGACCATCCGGCCTCAGAAACAGCAAGAATAATTCCCTCATGGAGTCCAGACCCGGTGGTGGCTGATTCTGCAGAGACTGATATGCAGATGAAATGATGAAGCTAATGAACCTGATGAATTTGTGAAGACTGGGCAGTGATGGGGAGGTGGAGAGTGTGCTTAATAGCAGAATGAACCTATTAAGGGGCAGGAAGAGAATCATATTCAGAAACAACACAAGTGTGTCATTGTGCTGTTGGATTGATGTGACTAGCTGATTGATGTGACCAGCTGATTAACAGCTGTTAGCACTTGCTCTTATCGACTGACACCCCAAGATAATGGCAGCAAGAAAATATGAGTGAGCCTGCATGAGAGGCAGGATGTATTAGAAATAAACTACAGCCTTAAGCATGCAAACAGTCTTTCCTGACGTCATTTTGTGCGACTGGCTCAGCAGCGAGCAGTGTCCGAAACCGTATTAAGTTGAGTGCACTACATAGTCCACTATTTGCTGCTCACTTTATAGTGGACAGGGAGTAGGGAATGAGTGAGTGGTTTCACACACAACCTTTGTTTACTGTAAAACAGTTTACCCATCCATCACCACTCCCACCCTATCCTACGTGGACCTTGTTGTTCTTGATACTTTGTTTCTTTTCTGCCTTTGCTTTAACTCTCTGTAACATCCCATCTGCCGTGACATCCTTCATAACTACTTCAGTCAACAGAGGACACCACTAACTACAAACGCAAATATCAACCATAATAAACTGCTGTACAGAAAACCCATGGGGCCAGAGTTTGGGGGAGGACAGTCTCGAATAACAAGTATGCTAACTGACATTACTCCATGGAAATGCTCGACATTTCATCCTAAAAGCCATTTAGTGTTACCATGACACTACTGTAAGAGATTCTTAACTTAAGGAATGCCAGCAGTCAAGTGCTGACCTCCTGGAGACGGACCTCTTCAGTCTTCTTAGGTGTGTTTCACATGCCAAGAACAGGAGCTTTTTTTGGCACCCTTTTTAAAAATAAAAACCTCAGAGGGCGTGGTTCTCATTTCATTCCTTGTGACTCTCTGTCCTTGCAGACCCACTAACAGTATAATTTAAAAACTGCAGCGAGTGCAAGAGAAGAAAGACTCAAAAAAAGAGTGGCAGCTCTTTTTAAAAATTCACCACCTCCACTGCAATTAACTCCAGCAAGGGTCTGTATTTTATGTGGCTTATGAGCTCTTTGACAAAAACTTTGCTCATGAAAATGTTACACTGCTAATTGTCCACATTTTTACTCCAGGGGTCAACATCTTGATGGGTATAATTATGTTTTTGTAAAAGCTCCTTTTGCTGCACATTACTGTCTGTACTGTAAAAAGCATGGTTCCCACCTGGTTGCCAGAGAGTCATTTATTATTCATCCATCAGATCACTTCATGGTCTGGTATAACACATAAAATGTCAGCAGTGGCTTAAATAATAAGAAGCTACGTGTATATCAGCAATTAACCAAATCCACAATCTTTTCCTAACCTTAACCAAAGTGCAAACCCCTGTTTTTATGAGTGTGTGGAGCTTTGTGGACTCAACCATTGCCTGTGAACATAATCAAGGCATTATGACTTGACTCAAATCCAGTTAATTACATTTTAATTCCATGTTAATATGCCGCCAAGTGTCAGCTGTTTGCAAGATACAAGAGCCATAACCTCATACAATGCAGTCATGATGCATTTGTTTTCCCTAACTGGCAACAACGCAAACAACTCCCAGTACTGCTAGTATAGACACGACTTAAAATAACTTTTACTTTTTCTCTTCATTCAACGTTTACCCAAAACATTTATCCTGGCATCAGAGCACAGCGATGCAAAAGAAAACCAACAGCTCCCATCTCACCAGCTGTTATGTTGGCGCACTGAGATAGAGTTCAATTAATGAACATGGTGCTGCACAGGCTTTCCACCACAGCAACGGATGAATATCTCAATTTTTCCCATTGGTAATGTTCTCTGTATAGTCTGTACATGACACACACCTATTATTGAAGTTCTCTCACACTGAATAGACTTGACTCATGCAGCTGAATTTAAGGAGGTAAAGCTACTCAGGACGAGGTGAGTCAGTTCATCCACAGAGTAGAGTTTGACATTTGTATAAGTCTGCCACTCCAGATCTTTAATAGAGTAACTGCATAAAATAAATACATATTCGTCATGCATTATATATACAAGGTTTCATATTTAACTCCAAGACAAAGGTAGTTTGAATACTGTAAGTTATTCAGCCTGCAGTCTCAGCTGGAACATAATGGAAAGCCTCAACACAAGTTACCCATTGTGATGAATTCAAGGGAAGTGGTATGCCTTATACAACAGGCGCTTCCATAGTTTTGAATGCAAAGAGAGAGAAATTCATTCCACAGGCTTTCTACTATGAAGACTCTTTTTTTTTTTTGCAATTGCAAAATATGTCGTATGAATTTTACACAACTTTGAAGGACTTTTCTTTATTCTGCCTCACAGCTGGTGCAGCTGTTGTGCTTTAATCCCCAGCTCCTGTCCACATGTCAGTTTCCTTGGTGAGACACAGAACCCCAAGTTGCTCCCCAGGTGTGTGTTTCAGTGTGTATAGTGAATAGTTGAATAAGAAGAAAAGTGTAAAGCACTTTGGATTAAAAAGATTTACTTAAATATAGCCATGTAACATTTATCCTTATCTTAGTTGAGCAAGGTAATGATTTTTCTCTGTGACAAAAGAAACCTAACCAAGGGTAAAGTTTACAAATGAACTAAAGGTGTGAAAGTGGCAATACACCCAACAGTAGTTTAGATTATCTTCGACTGGAGTCTGGACAAAAGAAGTGGACAGACACCCTAGAGCTGGTCTGGTGGCGAGGCTAAAACCACAAAATACAAACCCTTCAGTGAATGTTTCTTATCTCCGAAAATAGTGGTCTAAAAACATTCCATCACACACAATAACTTAAATGCTCAGCATTCTCCAACACTTTTGTTCCCTTATAATGTTTACTTTGCTGCTTCCTTTCACATTCCTGACATTTGAGTCTGACTTCAACTTGCTTCTTCTTAATTCTTTCTCTCATAACCTCAGCTGCCATTGAAAATCCCCCCTTTCTTCTCTCTGCTGACGTCTGTTTTTCTCTCTCTTTGTTCTCAGCTTTGTTAGAGGTTATAATGGCCGGCAGGGACTGCTTGGTGGCTGGAGACTCGTGCTCGAGTGATGAGACCTGTAGTCCACGTCTGCGGACTTTGCGTCAGTGTGTGGCGGGCAACGGCAGCGTGAAGCTGGGCCCTGGTGCCAGGAGCCAGTGTGCCAACGCAGTGTCCGCCCTGCTGTCCAGCCCCTTACATGGCTGCCAGTGTAAGCGGGGCATGAAGAAGGAGAAGAACTGCCTGAGCATCTACTGGAGCCTTCATCAGTCCATCATACATGGTCAGTGACTTTTGGATAGCCTCTATGTATACTACTAGAAAGTAGAACTTTGTTAAAAGTTTACAAATCAGTTAAAAACAAGACTGTGGCGGCTGTGGCTCAGTTGGTCGAGCGGTCCCCACTGATTGGAAGGTTGGTGGTTCGATCCCTGAGCATACAGCATACATGTCAAAGTATCCTTGGGCAAGATTCTGAACCTGATGCTGCGTTCATCGAATCCTGTCACCTCCTTAATTGTAAATAATGATTATGCATTAACTATGCATAACAGATGACGAATATAAAAATGTATCCCCTTCACAATTGTCATGAGATGAGGAATTAACTTGAGAGACCAGGCTGTAAACAAGATTTTTTTGGTTGTGAAGTTGGGCATTCTGACACGGGTGTCGATGGGGATTGACTCCCTCTTGGAGCCAGCCTCAAGTGGCCAGTAGAGAAGTTGCAGTTTTCGGCACTTCTCCATTGGCTTCACTTCACTTCAAAACTTTTCTCAGTGGACTGATGGTTTGCAATTGACCACCCTTGTATAAATTATAATTTCGTCAATTGAAAGTGGCTAAATCTAAATGATAACATGTGTGATGTTACAAAAACAAAGCTTTCTATCTGTGTTTTTTATCCTTTCAGGACTGAACCTGGTGGAGAGATTTCCCTATGAGACAGTGCAGCGGGATTATGACTACGTCCGCTTGGCCTCTATTACAGCTGGCAAGTTCACTGACCTTCATTAAGTTTCACCTTATTTTATACAATTTTGCCCTTTGAAGATGTTTTTTTCTTTCACAAATACATGACTCGACTGAATTTCCCCTGGATACATGCCCAAGGCGAGTAGAGGTCCCTTCTGTTATTTAGACAGTTACACCAGTAGTCCCACATCCAAAATGTTATTGTCATCTTCAGGTTGCTTTCATCTATTATTCACTAACATGGCTGTCAATAAAAGCAATTACTAACTTATGAAAATAGAATCTCACCAAATGTTGCATTTTGTCTCATAGCCTTGGGCTTATACAATAATGGAGTCTCATAGAAATGATTAAACAAAGTCCATACTCTGAAAAACAGATGAAATCTTGTTGGTGTGAAAATTAGAAACCCATTATAAAAAAACAAAAAACTAAATTTGCCCATCTTTACATATCCATCAATGTGATTGGTTTACTGAAGTAAAACAACTTGTTGAGGTCAAAAATGAATAAGGCAACAAAACGGTGTTGATGCTCATGTCATAATTATTTAGTCATGGTTATGTAAGAAAACATTAAGCAAATAATTTAAAAAGCGTACTGTGATTAAAAGGCATACATTGGCTCTATATCCAGCTCATAATTCGACACACCTGTCAAATGTAACAAAACCTATAAACACGCTGCAGAAAACTGATGACTCATCCCTCCAGCTTTAACAGCTCAAACAGGTCAGCCGGCAGCACATTTCCCAGGCAACATGTACACAAAAGGTCCATTCAGAAGTTGCAAATCCGAGGACCAGGGTTCACACCAAACATGACTCATTCATGAATTCAGTCTCGCTTTATTCACTGATGCAATAAAGGACAGGAAGTTGACTTCACATTTTTTGTTGCAGATCACATATAAGACTAGAATTAGTTCTCAAGACAAGTGAAACTTGTCATGCTAAAGACACTCCAATATCAAATATTTTAGGCACTTCCTGAAGGTCAGGAGGTCAGTATGGCTCTCAATAAGCGTGTGTAACGCTATTGTCAAAAATGTTAGTGGACAATTCTATCATACCACTTTTTGATCAAAGCTGTTCAGGGCCGGTTCGGAGCCTGTGCCTAATCTTGAACCAGTTATTGATTTTTGACAACCAAACAACCAGATCTCGGCCAGGAAAACTGATTCCAGAGAGGCACCAAGTCTTTGAAGAAAGTGGTTTGTGGTTTGAGACCAGCAGAGGCTTGGGGTGGGCATATCGTGACCAACTAGACCAACTAAAACTTGTTTCATTCATTTCACATCTGGATTTTTTTCCTTCTCTTTAGGAAAATGCCACAAAAGATTGGTTAGGTTTTGTTCCTCCCACTGGGACCTGTACACGCTGCCATTTCTGCTGTGCTAGTAACTCCCACACAGCGGTGGCACAGAGCCGGTGAGGTTTCCCTTTAAGCCCCGGCAAAACGACCCACCAATGGTGTATCACCATGGCACGAGGAAGCCCAAGTGATATTCTATTTCAGCGAGTGTTGTCTGCATTGAGTTTTTGATAAGAGCAACAACACTTGCGAGCGATTTCAACTCGCCATTCCCCTGACTCAATGTGACTTACAAAAGCTTCAGGCGGGCATGAAGTAGTCATGCTCTCTCATTTCTTTCTACACTCTATACAAAGTAACACTCTCTCCCAGATTGGCTCTTAGGAATCAAAATTTGGCACAGAATAATGTAGAAATCTGTATTAACGTTATATGATCGGTATCCTTCAAAGTACCTATTTCGGCTCCCAGCCCTTCAAAGAAGACCCATCCAGGACATCTAATGTGAAGTACTGTAGCCCAAATAATCAAAAGCTCTTTTCATAAGACATGTCTGCAAAAGTGCTGTAACGAGCTCTGCCATCATTTTGCCTGTTTCTGATAATATGGTCCTCTTCCTTTCTAATCAGCCGTGATGGTCGCACCAATAACGTACGTCTCATATATTCTGTCTTCACATTGATCCTTTCTCGAACAGTACTGCCAGTGTTATCCCTTTGTTACTACCTCTGAAGGTGGTACAGCGCTGTGACCACTTGGTCCCCCTGATTACACCTCTGGACGTTATGGCTGAAGGTGGAAAGCCACAGAGCCGGATATACTGAGGCTTGAAATAGCCCTCTGAAATGGGCTAATTATACAGGCTGCAGTAAAACACACACACATTTAAGTCTGATGCTGTTAAATTGAAAACCCTTAAACTGTCCTCAAGCTGTAATCTTAATCATAAAAACTGATCATGATTGCAGGTGTACTATTTTGCACAATACATGTGATTCAAGAGTAACAGTAGGGAAATAGCCATAGAAACGTGGTAGTGACGCACATTTTACAAATAAGCAGACAAAAGAGAAAGATTTTTTTTTTAAAAGACAGCAGAGAGATGTCACTCCACTGAATGCCACAATGCAGTGTGTAAAACTGGCACACAGCAGGTTAACAGAGTCTGCTGGTGAAAAATCTTCATCATGAACCTGGTTCTTGTTTCACCACACTTATACTTGTGTCCTTTTCTTTTCATAACATAAGGGAGACCCGACTCCTCTCCTATTACTTATTTCATTCATTTGGTCCTGAAGAAATGAGCCTGCATTGTTTGTCCACAGACACCTCCACTTTGAAGCCAATCTTTAATTGTAAACTACCCGTCTCAACATCTGAACCTAATAAGATGAGATTACATCTCAGCATGTACAAATAAACTGAGCACATACCACGGGTCGCATCAATCTATTCATACAAACATGAAACCTTTTTGCTCTGTTGGTATTCATTTTTTTTTTACTGATATACGCTTGTCTTTGACCTTACTTCTATCCACAGACTCAGATGTTGGCATGACAACTGTGAATCGCTGCCTGGATGCAGCCAAGGCTTGCAATGTGGACGACTTGTGCCAGAAGCTCCGCACAGAATATGTCTCAGCTTGTATCAAACCCACTGCCAAGTCGGGGCTGTGCAACCGGCCTAAATGCAATAAGGCTCTGCGCAGGTTCTTTGACCGCGTCCCCGCCGACTACACACATGAACTGCTCTTCTGCCCTTGTACGGACACGGCCTGTGCAGAGCGTCGGAGGCAGACCATAGTGCCCAGTTGCTCTTATGAAAGTGTGGAGAAACCCAACTGCATTACACAGATGAGGATCTGCAACGCTGACTATGTGTGCAGGTTAGAACGGAGCTAAATGGAGGCTTTTAATTGGCTCCCATTTATTTCACTGTCAGACTTTCTCTCATGTCTATAACACACATTAAAGTTATTTCGCACTTACCCATGGTCTCATATGGATTTGATAACATATTGCTGTAATATGATCTTACTCCCCAGTTTTGTTTTGCTTAATGAACTGATGTTTTTCTTAAGGTATCCCAAATCGACAAAGCCAGTTTTCACCATTCCCAGTTTTATTCAAGTACTCCTTGGATATATGTTATAAATATATTCACCTTACATATTTGGGCCAGTCCTGTTAAGTATTATGGTTCTTAGAAACCAAATAAACAGCCATTCAATCAACAAAATGGCCTGCTGTTTTACCCTAAAGCTTTCTACCACCATTGGTTAGAACACCCCAGAGAGCCTGTTGGAATAACACATTAAATATTTAGCACAGATAAAGAGCCAGATGGATCAGAGTTATCGCTCATTGCTATCTCTGGTCATGGCCATTATTTTTCACAGCCCCATTACACTCAAAGGGCTTTACTAATGATCCCAGGTCTGGGGGATGAAATATATTACTCTTTCTATCACTTTCACATTACAGTCCAATGCTTTCAGTCTTCACCACGTCCAACAATATTTCTTTATGTCAGAGGGGCAAACTGTTAATTACATGAAACTTATAGAAGAAAGAATGTATTAAAAAGAGCCAGCAAAGTTTTTAACATAAAACACTATAGGGAGCTATCATGTTCCTGCTAACCGGTGCCTGTTGCTTCTCTAGGTCTCGCCTGGCACAGTTCCAATACGACTGCGAACCCTCCAAAACCTCTGCCAATGGCTGCAAGCAAGGGAACCACGGAGCCTGCCTCCTCGCCTACACAGGGCTCATAGGTAGGCACACACCTGAGAGGTAGCACTGAGAGGAAGACCATAAAGGAAAGGGAAACATGAGATAAAATAAACAGGTGGAGGAGGAAAGAGATCTGAGGGAAGATACTGTGTTTGCCATATGCTGTCTCAAGAAAAAGAAAGAGAAAAATGCGCAGTAATAAATGGGCAGGAATGAGTGAAAGCTAGCTAGAGGGAAAATAAATAAATACCGAACAGGTTAAGAGTGAGTGGGAGAATGAGATGAAACTTATAATTCGAAACCAAAAGACAAAAGTTCAACATGGTTTAAGATACAGAAGCATAAAAATCTCTCATTACAGGAAAAACAGAGGCCCTTTATACAATGCGAGGGTTTTTTGTTTTATAACAGTCTGTAAAAGAAAAAGAGAACAGCCACTTCTTTTCTGCACACAGTGGAGAGAGGAGCTAACCTAATGCATTTCAAGAACCGCAAATGGTGCCCCTCAGCACAAACACACACTTGGCATTTTCATTCCTGTCTTATATTTATTAAAGCACTTGAAGTCGTACCTCCACTATGTTGAAGGGAAAAAACAGCCACAGAAAAAGAATTCTCAATGCCAGAGACTTCTATGACCTAAAAAAGAGAAAATTGGGGTATTCATCAGCAACTCTCTTTATCAAGTCTGTGCAGAGCCAGTCCGACCAAAACTATGAGAATATTATCAGCCCAGTGCTTCAGGTCAGCGTATAGGAAATGAAGCGTCCATTAATGTTTCAGATAATAACGCACTATGAATACTGTGTAACAACTCAAAGGAGAATGAATATTTAATAGTGATTGAGGCCTGGTGCGGTCTCTCTGCAGGAAGCACAATAACTCCCAACTACATCGACAACTCCACGTCCAGCGTGGCTCCATGGTGCTCCTGCTCGGCAAGTGGGAGTCGGAGAGAAGACTGTGATAATTTCCTGGGATTCTTCACCGACAACATCTGTCTCCGTGAGTGTCACTCTGTTCACGATGTTTAGGAATGTCCCAACACATTTTCTGAATGCAATTTTTGTGTCCTGTGGCCATTTTTAAGGGAAACAGCTGTTTTGTGGTTCTTCTTCAGGCATCTTAATAGTGTTTTTTCTCCAGGATACATTTAGTTCTGTTTCTGGTCATGACTCAGTCACGGACTATTCCAAACAATTGAATCTCTCAATAGGAAAACTAGGCCGACAGCAGCGAGGTAGCAGATGTTTCACTGCTCTGTGTCACTCAGCTCCAAGGACACAAACTGATGACAACAATGAGTCGTTTGTCTAAGAGCCTGTTTACACCTGGTTTGCGTCATGGTTGATCAGATCACAAGTGGACAGATGAGAAGCATCGCTGTTTCAAGGTGTCCAGCTGACAACTTCAGTTTAAAGTCCACACGGTAGAGCTGCAAGCTGGATTCAAACCCTAAACCATGTTGCTGTGAGGTGACCATGCTAACCACTACACCACATCAAAATGAGATAAGATATAAAAAAAAAATTAAAAAACAAAGCACAATCTATGATACTGAAACAATTACTTTGATTATTCAAGAACCAAAAAGTTGTATTTGTTTGGGTAATTTTCATAATTTATATAATAAAATGTCTGTATTGATATATATTGAATATTGCCATACAAAATATTGCCATACAAAATATTGCAATACTACGCTGATAATTTATCCCCATCCCTATTAAAAAGTAAAAGGTGTGGTGTCAAAATGACAAACTATTTCTCTGCCTGATTTTGTACCATTTATAAATATAAAATGAGACATCAAGCAGCTTTTGTGTTTATGCTGCATAGGAAGCCGGATATCACCTGAGATGAAGAATTGAGCACATGGACACTTTCAGTCTCAGTGAGTGAAGCAGGATGTTGACAAACAATCAGGTGCATAAAGGAAATTTCTTTCTCTGCAGAACTGAAGCATACTGCGCCACAAAAACCTTGTTGGGATTTCGATTGTTTCGTATCACTTCCTTTCACTGCTGGTAGGGCATGAGTAATTTCATTATGATATGAAAAACAAAAACAGCGGTCCCTAATCAGAATAACTTCCACTGATAACCTGCAACAGGGGACATAAAAACAGACCTGCTATGAAAGGCAAAGAAAATAAGTTCTGAGACAGAAGAAAGAGGCGGGACAGAGCCGCTGGGATTCAGTGAGACAGATGTTTCTCAGCATGCTCACACAGCAGCAGAGTGAGATGGATTTAAATCACAGATTTTTTTTTAATTGTACATTTAACAGTATGCCCTCTCCCCATGTGTATCCGTTCCTTTCCCATTTACATACTCCCTTCACCTGCTCATGTTATTAATCATCCTGTTCACACCGTTTCCTTGATAATTCTTCCTGGGCGTTCAGGAAGTCACTTCTTAGTGAATTATAAGTAAGCTGCTCCTCTGATTTTGATTGTTAGGTCATTGTAGAATCTCCTCCAAACGCCGGATTTACCTTCTTCTTCTTTAAACAATTGATGGAAGAAAGTTAGAGCACCAACTCATTATTGTAGACAATACAATTTTACCTTTAAGCATGGGTGTTTTAAAAAAAATATTCCTTCATAATTTGGTTCTTTAGTGACATGTTACTAAAGCTATCAATTAATATAATATTGCTTGTAAAAAACACACACAAAAATGCATTACAACATATTATACTTATTATTCTACTGTCTATGGGAGAGCACGTAGGCTACTTTAACGGTTTTCTGACCAAATGTTAATGTTGAAATGTTATCAATGCACAAAGGCAAAGTTTATCAGGTGTTATCTTTGCCATGTTTACCATCTTAGTTTGGGTGTGTAAGTGTATTAAATTCACACTAAAAATAAAGAACAACTAAGGTTGATGGGCATGATTTTACATCAAGTAAATTCCAAAACACCAAAACTTCGACTTATTGTTTGCACTAGATCAATTTTCAGGCGATCTCCAAAGTCATAAACTATCATCAATCAATCCGATTTCATGGCAAACCATTCAACAGTTGTTGAGACATTCCACTGAAAAAAGTGTTCAGTGTTGTCTTCACCATTACCGCTTCCCATTACTACAACATCAAACTTTGTTTATAATTTGAAAACTCTGTGTCTGTGAGAGCTGAAGTTAGCCAACGCGAGTCTGATAACGACTAATATCACAGTTCCTCCTAATCGGTACTATAAAAGGCATTTACCAAAGTCAATAAAACTCACCCTATAGGACCCAGAGAGATAAAGCAAAGCAAACAGGCAGAATTGGTGGTAGAAACATATCAATCCAGCAAAATACAAGCAATCAGTAGTTTTTAAATATTCCAGTCTGGACCAACCACCGAAGTAAATAACAGATGTTGCCATTCACAGAGCCGAACTGATAAAATACCGCAAAACATTTAGGGCAAAACTGAATACAATAAGTGTATTAATCAGGTATAATGTGTCATCCCTGCCCCCGTAAATAACAGAGATTAGAGCATCTTAAACTTCGGTACTGTAATGAATTTCTCAATGGAACAAAAATATTTAGTGCCGTACTGCAACAAGACGGATTTTACACAACCTTTGTTTTTAGATTGATTCATTTTATATGGAGCTACAAAGTACTGATAGGTTAGCGGAACATTAACACAGGGACACAGCATTAAAATTGGGGAAATTTATTTTTCATTTCACTGGGACTTTAAGAGTTAAATGTAAAGTTTTACTATCAAACATATCCAAATATTCAGCTGTTACAGCCGCTAAGGAAATGTTCTGAAGCCAGATTGATGGTGACAGCTGCAATGATTAACCTAAAGATGGTGGAAAAAATAACACTACATGAAATCAGCATATTAATGATCATTAAAGCATGTTAGGTAATATGGATGACAACATTAATGATTCCAATTACAGATTGATGAAGGTGAGCTTAGCAATTTAGCAACAGTAGAAATAGCAGTTCTAAATAAATGATACTACATAAATAATGGAAATAATAACATGGATCAAAGGTCAGCTCGTGAGATAATTTCATAATATAGTGCCTTAATCCAGAAGTCCTACATGAGGGTCTTGTAATTTATTGTGTCATCTGTTCTGCTGCAGTGTTTCCTAATGCTAATTCTCTTCTTTCCATTCCCCCTATGACCTCTGCTCTGGACTGTGAATAATTAATGTTCCTTATTACTGACCTCAGCGAGCATATATCTATCACTAAACCTGTATCATGGCTATCTTAGCTTGGTGTGTGCGCTGAGGTGAATCTTTGGCCAGTCTTTCCTCGGGCCCCCAGCCTAGAAAAGATACAGAGAGAGGTCTCAGAGTTGTTTGGCCAGTGCAAACGGTCTATGAGTTAATGAGGTCGATGTGGAGAGGCAGGTGCAGTTTGGATACTTGAAGAGAATACTGAGTATTTTCTGTTTTCTTCTTTCTCTCCCTCTCTCTCTCTCGACTCTGCTGACCAAATCCAGACTAGCTATCCCTGGCCCAGCAAAACCGCTCATGAAAAATGTACATTTCAGAACTGGAGGCATCTGACGTGACTGAATAAGACATGAGTGGAGCTCGATGAAAATGTATAAAGTCGATGTTGCTGCTTTGGTCAGACAATCTTTTCTCTCTCTTTTTTTAAATATATATGTTTCATGTTTCAGGGAATGCTCTTATGACGTTTGGAAGTGAATCTGACCAGCAGACAACTGTCAGCCAGCCCAGTTCTCCCAGTCCCAGCCTGAGCAGCAGAGAAAACAGGAGCACCGCTTCTCCACCAGAAACCATAGAAACCATGAAGAATATTCTGGATACGATAATACCAACACAGGTCTGTAGTCTTATTGCTATTTTTTATCTATTTTTATCTCACTAAAAATTGGTGTGATTATTTTTTTCCTTTTTGTTTTATTCATTCTCTGTGATCCTGAATGAACCCATTGAGTGTACCTCTCCTCTTTATGTGGAAGGTGAAGGATAACAGAGAGCCCATCTTCATTGCCCAGTAATGGTGAATGGCTCCTCCATTCACTTTTATTCATAAAATATAATTACATACGTAATTATTCATTGGAACAGTACAGTTCATCCCAAATCCCCTATGTATATCTTACAAGCTGTGAAAACAGAAGCAAGGATTTTTAAAGTCCAGCTGTGCAGTCATCCTTGATTCTTGGCCATGGCCTTGGAATTATTTACGACTATGATCATCTAATCTGACACAGTGACCATTTCATAAAGCAAATACTTTGTGTAGTCTTGAGGGTCCTCTGACTGTTTATATGCCCCTGTACTTGTCTTGACTTTTTTAAACCGACCGCCAGAGTTAAAATGAACCCGGACTAGTCTCCAATCTGCTTTCGTGCAATGAGTAATGACAGTCATCTGAAACTCAAAGGGCTGTTTTTTAACACACTATAATGGGGTCGGCAGGTTTCAAATTTTTCAAACCGGTTTGATATTAAGACAAACACCGGACAAGTCCAGATTGGACAGGTTACCAGATTTTACCACTCTGTGTTGCTCTTGACTCAGCAGCTGTTTGATTGAGAGTCCAACGACAGTCTAACTGTTGGCGATAATCTAATCTAAACTCACAGTGTCTGCGTCCTCTAACTTTACTTAATTACCGGAGAACGTCTCCGTCTGTGTTGACAGCAAAGCATTTGGAATAAAGCAAGCGGAGAAGTCAATCATGGATAGCGTCCTTCTCCCAGATGGATTACAAAAAAGAAAAATGCTAATGTGTCAGCAGATATACTTTGACAGCTGTAAACATACCTAGGTAGCCTGCCCATGTTTAGTCTATAAGTGGAAATAACTGTAAATACAAGACGTTTAGCACCATGAGCCTGTCAGCACAGGTAGCTGATGTAGACTGCTTTTCATAGAGTAATAGAGCTGGAAATCAACTCAACTCTACACTATAGCCTTAGCAGATCATCAGGATTGGACTCCTCAAAACAGAGTGGCCAGTAATTGATCTCTTTGTCTCTTCCCAGGCCATGGGAAATGAACTACTAGTGGGCCAGGCCACCCTGCCATCCAACAGCCTCCCAAAATCTGCTTCACCTCCCAGCTTAATGCTGCAAGCTGCCTTCAGCCTTCTGCTGTTGCTCCTTCATCTGCTCGACAATGGACACTAAAGACTGCAGGGAGCGGGCTGAAGACCCTCCTAGTACAAAGCAGATGGGAGCACCAGTGAAGTTTGGGGAGAAAATGAACCGTGTGGCGTTACTCCTCCGTCTAAATATGTACAGCGATTCTGTTTTTCTATTTTTGTGTCTAAGTGGTCAGACTGCACCTGCCAGTGTTCTCACTCAGACTGTGGGAGACCTCTGCAGACCGAAGCCAGTCTGTACATTTGTACATTGTCGTTGCGATCAAATCAAGCTGAAATGAAGTCAAATACATTTCGAGTATCGCTTTTGTGGACTAACGCAGCTATCAGCTATCCAACTGTATCCATTTTCAAGAGTTATTATGAAAATATACTGGAGATATGTATGATACAAAGACAAGAAGTATGTCAGTACCTGTGAAGACTTGTATATCAACAGAAGCTCTTATGTGAAATTGTGTAAGGTAAAATGGTTGGAGTAAACCAGTGAACTTTGTGTCAGCTTTTTTCTCAGCACACAGAGCGATTGGAAAGCTGCTGGAGTACAGAAGGCTTTAATACCACTCTCTTCAAGTGACTGAAATAGAACCATTATTTCTGATCAATACTGGGATAGTGGAGAGAAAGAGTGACTACAGAGCTCCATTTTGCTCAGACGTCCAGAACTAATGCCACGATTCTTACATGTCCGGCAGCACTATCTAGAAAACGTGCAGCAAACCAGAGTACAATAAGAAAAGAAACATGAAATAATAATTGTCCTCTCCATCAAGACAATTGCCCTTTCTCAAACTATCTCACCCCACTTTATCCGTTACTGCTAAAGCGACAGCAGCTGTTCATAAAAACTGTGCTTAGTCTCTATCAGTTGAGACAAGCTCCTGGACTTGAAAGGACATCATCAGAAAAGCAGTAACTCTTTACCTGTAGCTGCTGTGCTATGTGTTTGTGAGCGTAATGACTCTTTATTTCTCATTGTGTCTGTGAACTTTGCTATATGGGGCTCTGAGTGTTGGTGCCAGAGATTAGACCGTTATGAATGACTCAGTATTTTCTGTTCTGGGAATGTGCCGGTGAATACTGAACAGGACCAGAGGTGCTGCAAATAAAAGTTCTCAGATCATTATGTTTACATATTAGCATCATTTATCCTTTTTTTTTATGAATAAAGCTTGTGATGTTGAAGTAAGTGGTTTGGGGAGACAGAATCAACACAACTGGGAAACATTTTCACCTAATCTAACACTCACAAGACTGCTACAAGTGCATCATTTAAAGTGAGAATGTAACAGGATTTACAGCATACTCTCTTTGTAAATGAAGATCTTCTTTCAAACTGATCAATCTCACTTAAACTCCCCAGCTGCTTCACTACTGTACTTTTAGCTTGTTTTCCTGCACCTCAACTCAAGTTGTTTAAGGCTAATAAAAACATTTTCAACCCTTAAGGTCTTTCAGCATACTAACTTTCAAGGACTGTATGTGTTACATTTTTAATTTATCCCATATCTAAATAATCTTAACCATATTTATCACTACTTCACTCCAAAGCACAGAGAGACAGGCAGCAAAGACTAAACAAGGAAATACTGGAACCAATAGCAAGAATAGCACGAGCGTGCAAGAAAGAGCCGTCTGTCTCACTTGTTTCTGTATCAATCCAATTAAAGCTGCAACAACTTATGAGACATAATTGAGCATGGGAATGGACTTCACATATTCATATCATAATGTTCAAAACCCTTATACACATAAGTAATTGATCAATGATCAATTACTATAACAACTTGACACAGTGCTGAGCTGCATCTCAAATTAATCTTCAGGTTGCCATTCTCTAGAATAATTTGGTGCAAGGCTAAGAGGTTGATTTGAATCTTAATGTATGAGGTGGCTCACTCTTAATAATGAAACTTTTTACAAATATATTATATATGTATGCTGGACATAATGATGTTCTTTCAAAGGTTACAGCTATTTCAGTAAAAGCAGGTTATGTGGATGACTGACAGAAAAGTTATCCAGCTCTGCTCAGGGGGAAATTAGCCAAGTGGATCCAAGTTGTCAGAGGCTCAGAATTATGACTTCAGAGGGGAGTCATTACTCAGCATGGGGGGAGAGGTCTACAAAGCTCTCAATAAAGACTCAAGAATGCAACACTTTGTTTGCATCTTGGTGATATCACTCCAAGGACACAGACACTAAAATCAGTCCGAGCAGTGACTTCCAAAATAAAAGCACCACAGGGAGGACCTCTGCTCATTATCCAACAAGTGCAGATGAGAAAGAGATTACTGTGATGAATCTGTGAGCTCAGAATATGATCTGCTCAGCTGATTTATCTCAGACTCATCACTCCATGAGTGATGCATTTTCATTTCCAGTGTGCAGCGTTCTGGAAAAAACAAACATAGTTTAGTATCGTCTCTTATCGCTGATGACCCATGGTACAATTTATCAAACCTGAGTTTCACTACCCTAAAAACCAAGTCAAGTCAGCTGGAGTTCTATTTGCATTTCATAAATGTATATACCTGTTTATGTTACTAAATGCAAATGGAATGGCAGTGGCAATGGAAAATGGGGCAAAATGAGAAAGCTTGATTAAATTCAAATATAAACTGGATGAAAATGCTAATTAAGAAGGACAGTTTGGTCCTCACACAAATACGGATTTCAGGATTTTGAGAAAAGAGGCTTCTATCTGCCCGCTGTTGACTTTTTAACATTAAGCAAGAACAAAATCTTAAGCAGGTGCATTGCAAAGTAAATTTGCATTGCATTGCACACATTAAACGTTTGTTGCTCCGCATATTGTAAGACAAACTGTTAAAGATACATTTCATTAAAAAAAACTATTTCAATAAACACAATCCAAGCAGTCCTACCTTTTTTCCCATTCATTTTTATGCAACGGCCAAAATGTAAAGACAAACCTTATTTTATGTAATAACTTTCACATTAAACCATTGTCTATCCATAGCTCGATCATGGGGTTTAACTAATGACGAGAATACTTGTTGTGCAGTCAGTAATCAGTTTCCAGGTGAAAGAAAACAATAATCAAAGTCCACAGGGAGCAGATACGATAATGACAAATGTATGATCTTTTTATAATAATGATAACTTACATTTTTATAATGCCTATGAATGGACCCGAGGATGCTTAACACAGTGGTGGGAGAAAATCGACTTTGACATTTAAAGAAGAATAAATAGCAGCCTTTAAAAAGGTGCTGTGTGCAGAGATCCCCATTGTTGACATTTATTGTTGAGCTGATGTAGTTTCTGCCAACACAAACACATAAAAAACAAAGACTGCTATTTCAGGTATGTCAGGTGGTGACAGAGATGATAACGACACCTTCAGAAATACATTCAGAAAAGAGATAATAGTATTTCCACACATCATGAGAAATGCCATACATTTCTGCCTTTTAGGTATTCCCTGAACATATATGTACTCATCACTACATATTTTAGTTCATCGGGTGAATATTTGTAAACTCCACCACTCACAGGCTATTTCATGGCATCAAGCTCGTATGGACTGATACTGCAAGGTGTAGGGCTTCAAATATTTATGAAATGCTTTACACGGCTGTGTTTCAGATTGAATACGATTTAGATTTGGTTCTGTCCCTGACCTTGTTTGAGGTAAAACAACTGATGCAGCTTTGAAGCAAAGATGGCTCACTGCTCATTTAGGTTATCAGCAGCACTAGCTAGAGGAAGTGGCTTATGAATTTGGCAGGTAAAATATCCTGACACAAATACAAAAGGAGAAATATAATGCTGTCCACTCTCCTTTCTCTGCTTCATTCCCTTCTGATGTGCCTTGGATTTTTCTATAACTTTCATGTGTTAGGGACTTCGGCTCATCCACCCCTATCGCCCTTGCCCCGCCATTCAGCACAGTTTCTACCCAATGACGGCTCTGAATCCAACACCGATCAATAGCAACAATCAAGTGTTGCTCAGGGGTGTTGAAACCTCTTGCCATTTACCGCTGGATCATTTTACCTGCAACTTTCACTTCTCATGTTTTCAGATTCATGTGTTTTTTATTTTACATCTCTTGTTTGCAAGGAAGATTTGAAATTGATTCCTCCCACTAATTGCTGTAAACACTGCAACAAAGTACAGGCTGGACTCGTGACACATGTCAACATAATTGTCTCGCTCCTTTCCTCTACAAACATAATGACTTGTTAGGAGCTGTGACATGATGTCACGTCCAATGAAAAGCATGATTAAAACTCACTGCAATCACACACAAAACCTATTCAGCGTTCACTCTTAGAATACTGTATGAGCCGTAAATCAAAAATGTACAAGAGAAAAGAGTAATGATGACTATTAAATAGCAGGTTGAACTGTTCACTCTGATGTGCTGAAGCAAAACAAATGGATGATGTGGCAAGATCTCTCCTGAGAATGCCAATTTTGATAGTTTTTATGTAGAGGATCGTGATGTTTACTATAAACAACATGTAAATAAAGCATGGCCCATATCTACTTCAGCCTAAACAATGACAGCTGAAATTAGCCTCAGCCCATTTGGGACTTAGCAAAGAGGAAGGAATTAATATGAGCAGCAATGTTCAATACAATGAGGAAAAGGAAACATGCAGCAGGTTATAAACTGTTGAAAATTAAAAAAAGAAATACCTCGTGATACCGTGTGAAATTACTCAAAATTGTATCTGCACATTGTGCCTCTGTCTTGGAGCCTGTAATCCCCAGAAAGGGGCTTGTTTACTCAGTATGGTTTTTAATCAGTGTAACTCAGTACTAATAATCTGTCTGAAGGGCAACACTGTGTCTTCCCCTGCAAGAGTAACATCCCGCTGCTGTCCAGCCCTCACAGCAAGGCAAATCAAATGCAATGTCAATATTACACTACAGTGTGACATTTATAATTCTTTATACTTAAATCTGATATCTTGGTTCAAACTTTGATGTTGTAAAAGTGCTTGGTGTGTTATGTTTAAAGTACTCTTGGGGTAATGCTTAATTATGAATTGCGTCTTGTTTGATATAATTATAAAAACTCCTCACCATCGCCGCCCAGCCGCATTTCTCTATTTGTACATGTGCAGTAGTGCATATTTGTAGAACAAAACTGTGTGCTGTTCAATCTTTGAAGTGTCTCCACAAGGTGAAAACAGCCTGGCATTTTAAAGTTGCAGATACACTCCTCCAGATGTACGAGTATGTTCACGTTTGTCTGCTCACATCTGTGTTTGTGTGCTCGTCTGTGTGCTCATGCGTGTGTGTGTGAAGCATGTAGGCGTATGTCTGCAGACATCTGTTTGTGTGTCTGTAATCTGTGTGTCCATGCATCTATGTGTCTTTGTGAGTGTTTGCATGAATACACATGCACAAATTTGTCTTGTAAAAGGTGGTTTTTCTGCCTCTCATTGTACTGTCTGTTTTCTGACTGTTTTCTGTGTGCATGAGTATACAGGTGTACACTCGATGTGAGCATTCAGCCTCACAGTGAATTCATTCTTCTTACAGTTGCCAACAGCTGCCCCATAGAAAGGCCTTCATGTCCCTGAGCTGGGCCGTATCAGACAGGGGAGCAGCTGGACAATAATGGCTGCCCACTTTTCACCGATACTTCACTGGCCTCTACCCCCAGTGGACCCCAACCGGGGCCTCGTGGGAGCTCACTAGATTGCTCGGTACTTGAATTCTCCCTGTGGAAGCCATTTTTCTGAGCAAATGCCCCTCTGGCACTGTCATAATTACTGCCATACTATACATATTGTCTAAAAGTAGAGGAATGTGGCTATATTCTCGCCTAGGATCCCTAGGAATAATATTTATACTGGAGCTATGGTCTTTATGGTCATTTTGAAGGCTGCAGTTTGTAGTTGTATTCCTTTATACCAGCAGGTATTTATATTATTTAGTGTGCAATGTCTGGAGCATCAGGTCCAGAGTTGCCCTTTCACGCCACAGGTGACTGGGTTACGGATGTAACTAAGTTCTATGAATTCCAGGTGACTAAACCAAATGGGCTACATTGTTTTATTTTTGTTTTCAAACATGGTATTAAATTCGATATAAAGAATTGTGGAATTTTACTGGTATTGGCATTTACTTCCAAATTCCTGGTATTGTGACCAGGGTCAGTACTACCAAGAGCAGAGAGGTCGCAATGGAGAAAGTGAAAGAGATAGAGCGATACTATGTCACTCCTGCAGCCTGTTCCAAGTCACAGCAAATCAAGGCAATAGCGAGCCTAACGTGTGATTACACCTTTAACACTCCACACAAACAGCATGCACTGCAATATCATGTATTATCAACAAAACAGCAAGCTGAAAGCAGTCGCATGTACAACTCCTCCAAGAGACAGGGCAACCTTCTGATGCACCACGCAATAACCGAATTCCAGGTACCTAACCCTAATTCTGACAACCCTGATTGCAGGAGATAAAATAAACAATGATCTAAAATGCTCCATAAAACAGATTATTCTCTAGGTTCATTCCTATGAGAAACATTTTTCACATTAAATTTAACCATTTGATAAATTGTTGGTATGAAAATATTGGTTAAAGTAACTTCAATGATGCCACAGATGCCATTTGCAGATATGAGGTGAAAGAAATTATTTTTGAAAAGTTAGCACTGAATGTTAAAATTTCAGTATTTTGCATAATGGTCCATTGACAATGTTAGGATAGTGATTAAATTACCATTTAAAAGCCTAGAAAATAAAGTATCAAATATTGGTTCCTTGCTTCAAGGATGTGAAGATTTGAGAATTTGTAATTCTTGATAATAGCCTGCAACTGACACGGGGAGTACAGCAAGTTTTCAATAATATTCAGATGTAGCATAACACCATATAGGCTGCAGGCATGTATCTGTACTGTAAACAAGAATCTCAAAATATCAGGCGGTGTGATTCACACTGACTTCACCTCACATCCAGTCCAGCCTCTTCAGTTATTCTGACACACACTGAATAAAATATAGTTCTACTTTCATCTGAATGTGCATAGTTACAGCTCAAACAAAGGCATGGAGTTTCACTGATATTCTCTATCTATTGTTTCCCCAAAAGCAGCAGCGGGAAGTACCCACCTCCCCATCTCCCCATGAAATGAAATCTATACCCCCGATAGTGTGATACTACAGTACAGGCACAAACTACAGATAAGCCAGCTGGCAGCTCTGCACTTCTCACCCCTTTTGACATTTCAAAAATGCCCTACCCAATCATCTCTTGGCTTAAATCATGTCCCACCACCATGAAGTTACGGCCGCCCAATAATCTCGACAGGACAGCTGTTTTACATAAGGGAAATATTGTGGAAGAGATTGAATATACAGTTACTTCAGTCTGCAGTTAAAAAAAACACATATAGATGATTAGAAATGTAAAGTCAAGTCAAAATATACTGTAAGGGAGTGAGTGAATCCAGTTAAAGTTAACAATTTTCAGATATCTAATTATAAACAAAAGATATAACTAGTCCATAAAGCATCACCAATTTATACAATACGTGTTGTGGTGAATGGAGACACGTTTTACATTAAATCTTTGTTACTAATTTGTTCTGCCTTCACCCACAGTAGCTCACAGTGAGTCAGCGCTGCACAGTGTGTGTGCAGCTGGTGAACTCAAGTACAGAAAACCAGTGTATAAAATATCAAAAACTCATCGACCTTGTTGAGTTACACCACACAAAACTCAGCCATGCCTCAATTGTACGGAGAAATACTGTACATCTTTCCCTTTGTGACTAATAATTCTAAGTGGACTTAATTATATTTTATCAACCAGCATTCCCAGCTTACAATTGGCCCTGAGAGGCAAAATAACTTGCTCCTCTCTGCATGTTTGCTTTGAAAAACTTGTACATTTTCAATAAAAAATCATGTTCCTTTCAAAATCATGTTCCATTCAGAATTAACCCTGTAGTTAAAGCTAAGAAAAACAACATTCATTCCTCTGGTTGCTTCTATTTGCTTCTCTCCTTGTACATTATTCATTTGAACAACTGTGATTGGCTCATGGTTGGGTGGGTTGCACTGACACTCAAATGTTTACTTTATTTTTATACAGTGTGAGAAAGCAGTCACACATCTTCCACCTACATACAGTCTATG
>CAFUXE010000836.1:185825-206174 GCA_903364295.1 Serranus cabrilla | reverse complement strand
GTATGTGTGTTACCTTGGTATCCAAACGCTGCAGGTAGGAACAGATGTACTCGATGCTGGCTCCAAACGGGTGGACGTGCAGGAAGGTTGAAATGATCCCTGAGGTAGAACAAATAGGTCACGCAGACGTGTTAATTAAACTGTCAAAATGCAGAGACATACCTTGTCACAAAGCTGCAGACATTAAGTTCTTGTCGCTTGACAAACATGACTCTAAACCGCAGCAGACTGCTCAAGAAATCAGTGTGTATTATTCTTCCTCCTCTTGCCTGAATGAAACACAAGCGAGGATGCATCGAGTGGCTTTTGTCAGACTCCTAACACCGTTAAGAGGCTCTTGTATATTGTGGCTGCAGATTAGAGAGAGTGTTTGATGACAGCTTTGATGCCGTTATCTCTCATCAAAGCCATGTGCCACTGAAACTCTACACAAACTCAACCAGACCATCTGCTCGTGACTCTCTGATAGGGCCAGGAAAGAGATAATCCTCCACCACAGCTTGTTGTTAGAAGACACCAAAACCTTTAAGAAAGCAGCGGAGAGTTTGGAGGTGGTTCCCCAGAGGATCTGACCTCCATGTGTTTCAGAGTTCAAACTGAGTACAAAACAAGAGCAACGTTGTATGCAACAAATCGTGTGTTTATATCTTGATTGACAGGGTTCGGGTTATTCCTGCCTACGCCACACGGTCATTGAACACACAAAGACTACTTCAAGGTCAATGAGTGTCATTTATCCAACCTGCTGCTAAGTGACCAACTGCTCTGATACACAGTCGAGTATCTATCTATCTATCTATCTATCTATCTATCTATCTATCTATCTATCTATCTATCTATCTATCTATCTATCCATCTATCCATCTATCCATCCATCTATCTATCCATCCATCCATCCATCCATCTATCCATCCATCCATCCATCCATCCATCGAGTGCATCCCACGAGATGTAAGGCTACCATAAGGGTGTAAGACTGTGTGTGTGATGAGCAGGTGGCTCCTTGTTGAGCCTCCTTGGCTCTCACTGTATAAAGTGTGTGACAGGGGCTGGACTGAGGCCAGATGATGGTCAACCCTCTGCTGTCTCACACTGCATGTTCGTGGGGAACCTGGTGCTAAATCACTTAAAGACGAGCTGATTCTGAGTCAGAGTTTCATAAGAGCAGCTCCCCTGTTTCCAATAAATCTCCTATAATTGTAAGCATGTTATAGAAAGTGTGTGGGAGTTGTTTCTACTGAGAGATAGAGAGAGATAAAAGAAAAAAAACAAGCACAGATTTCAAGCACTGTTAAATGTTAAAACAGACTGCACCAAGTTCAAGACATTAACTGACAAAATAGCCCTGAATATTTTATTTGCATTCATTTTTGACTTTCAGCCTGATGCCTTTTTAGCAACGTTGCAGAAATTCCACATCTCAGCAATTAACATGCAGGATCGTAGCTACAATGAGGGACATCGTGGGAAATCTGGGAATTCTAATGCTGATTTTATTATTTAAACATTTCATTTTTTAGCATTAACAGGCAGAAAACAAGCTGAATATAAATAAAAGAGATTCTGCCTCCTGCCTGGCCGTGTATAGAAGGATCTAAAGGAACATTTAGACCATAATGTAAGAAGATGAAATGCAACAAAACAATAAATAAACTGTGATTTGTATTTTATATTTACATTAATATGAAAATCATTTTATGGAGATTGTCTGTGAGAATTCAGATCTCTGTGTGTTTAAATATCTTTGACCCTGTTAACTTGAAGAGTAAAATCATGTTGTCATGAAAACATAATGTACAAATCTACATAAATGAGACCCAAGTTGTGATAAAACAGAATCAAACCTTTATCATTGAATAGCAGATGGGTTGGATGGTGTAACAGGAGCACAATGAAAGTTTCATTCTTATTTAAAAACCACAACTCGTCCTGGAAAGGCCTCTTTCAGCTGAACAATGCAAACAAAAAAGCTTTCATCTTCTATACTTTTGCTTCTTTCTTTTCAAGAAAAGGGAACGGTTCAAAGATTACGCAACTGTGTTCATCTACATTCACAGTGTGGAGGGAGAGAAAAGGCAGAGAGATTCAGCCCTTTGTTTACTGATGAAACATTTTCCTTCAGGAGCAGAGTGTCCCTTTTTCTCCCCGCGGTGCTCACTTCAACTCAGCATCAAACAAGACGTCAAGAGGAGTGATTCTGACATGAGAAGGTGCCGGGATCTTTAACTGTGGTCCACCTCTGCCTCAGCAAACAGCCAGAGTGGGCAGGAACAGAGGACAGGCTCCATTGACTACCTAACTACCTGCTATGAGGCAGCAGATGCACACTTTCTGGCACTGGGAGAACGCTGAAACTGGACCCAAATGGACGGACACAGAAAAGTCTATTATTTTGTAAACTCCAGCACAATTTGCATTTCCTAACAAGACGCAGCAACTTTTAACTTTCGTGCTTTCAGCCAACGGATGTCCTTGACAATTAACATGTGAAAATGCAGCGCGCCGGAAAACAGGCAGCAAAATAGGACGAGGCTTTGTTTACTTCTATAAATAATGTAGTTTATTACACACGAGGGAGATAGATGTTGGCCATGTTTCCTATTATCATAAAGTCACATTGTGTTATGTAATCTAATGAGTAAAGTGGGCTCTCTCTCTCCTCATATCTCCCCCCTCTCTCGCTCTAATGGATATGTAATTATGCAAAGTTATTACGTCAAAGTGACTGAAGCAAATCAGCGAAATCCCACTGCTGAAGAGGCGGGGGTGCATATTGTGGTGATGTTTAACAAAAGATGGACAATAAGAAAATGTTAGAATATAATGTAATTCAACAGGCGTGTAGCTCGTGCTTCCTTTGTGAAATTAATACTCTTACATTTCTGTTGAGATCATCATTTCTAGGGCCATTATTGTTGGGAATTGTGGGGACTTGGCGTTCCTGTTCTTTTATGTTTAACTCGTTAAAAAAAAAAAGTAAAACAAGTAAAGTTATAATATCAGAGCACCACCGTCATGCAGGACACAATAGAAATACTAAAAGCAGCATAAAAAGGATGAAATAAAAGACATAAAATGCTGCAGGTCAGGGTTGCAGCCTGCAGCTCTGTGAAGCTTCAGGTAACTGCTAATATGTTCACAATGACATTTCTAATATACCGATGATGAGCAGCTACTGATTAAAGCAACATTAAATCACTATTTTAGCACTTCCACTCCCATCCAGTCTGTGCGGAGCTTCCTGCTACTTATTTCACCATTTACCCGAGGCGAGAATATTGTCCTTGATATATGACGGATAAACTTCAACCAACAACAGAACAAATACATGACCTACCACACTACCATTTAACAACCAAAACACCCAAGGATAAAATGAAAAAGTACAGTACAGTGAGCCTGCTTCCTCATGCTCAGGTCAGCTGTCCTTCAATACATTCAGTGGCCTCTTTATATAAAATAAACTCTTTGTGCACCGTTAGTATCTGCACTGAAAGTTGTGGCAATCCATCTTTCAGTTGCTGAGATATTTCAATCAGCATCAGAAAATAACTAAAATGTGGTTGTTTTATGGCACCTGCTGTAATTAAACATCTCCTGATTTTAATATAAGTCACTCACCTTCATTTTCTGACCCAGTCTGATGTTAAGTGTCCATCAACAGGACACACGTTTGTGGCAGAACCTTGTAATGTCTATGCATGCTGCTTTTTTGTAAATAATGTTTAATGTAATTTATGCTTCATTGTTACAGCAGATAGCTTACCGACTAGCAGCGCGTCCCTCTCTGAGCGAACAGGACTGGGACGGTTCTTCTCTGGCAGACCTTCCCTGTCCTGACTGCAGGACACCACTGATGACGCCGTGACGTCCTGAAGAAACACAGAGATCACAAAACACAGAGCGCCTCAATTAAACCGACGCTGCAGAACAATCTGAACAGGGCTCTGGGTAACAACAGTCTCACACACTGAGGGTGTTTTAATAAGCATGCAAAGAGTTCTGCGCTGTAAGCAAATGCAAAAATAGAAAATAAACACAAAATAATCTAAATAAAAAGAAGGACGAGACAACGAGCACAAGATGAAGGAGCTAAAACATGAAGCCAGCAGCTAAAGTTCTGACAAAGGGGCACAGCCAAACAAAGAGAGGAAGTGCTAATGATGCTAATGATCAAGCTGTTGTTTACTGTGAGCCTGTGACAGCCTGACACACTGAAGAGAGCGGAGAGGAGGAAGTCTGGATGTGTGTGTGTGACAGAAAAAGACTTATGGTCTTATATAAGTGAAGTTTCTAAAATGAGAATGGGGGCGACGGAAGGTGGCCTCCTCCAGAGTGTAATCAGGGCGAGGTGTCTTCTTCTCGTCTAATGTGAGAGAGCGCTGCACATTAACTCTATAGGTGCACGGCATGCTGCTCCTTCATTATCTAACACAGATGTGTCGGGGTGATTTAGTCAGAGACAAGTGCAGTCCCTGTGAAGATTAGCCTGTAATGATGGCATGTCAGAGGAGGAGTTAAAGGGACAGTTCACCCCAAAATAAAGAACTATTTATTTCCTTTATAGTGCTATTTAGCAGCTGCAGTTCAGTCCACAAACAGAGAGTTGGACGACCTGTTGTCATTATACTTATTTATTGCATTGAAAGCCCATGTCTTCAATTAAATATTAACATATAGCACTAAATAATCATACAGGTATAGTATAATTGTTTCAGTTGTTATCTTGACTAACAGGGTGATGATTTATGGAAAAAAAGACATTGCTGTTCAGTATTTAAAATGTCCTTTTGTGACATAAAGTCCCATCACACATGTGGGAAAGCAGAGATCTCTAAGGCTGATATCTCTAGATAACTGGATTATCCTAAAAAAGGAGGAAAAATATAATTATTATAGGATGAACTTCCTGTAACTCTTCTGCTAACATGACATTACACACACCAAAACATAAATTTCACCAGAGGTAAGAGGATGAATATGTATTTTTGATTTTGGGTGGGCTGTTTCTTTCCGGGAAGGAAGGCGAGGAGGAGAAGTAAGTGAAAGAAAATTAGAGGGAAGACAAATATTTAGCGTGGAGTAGTGAGAGCTCAGGATTTTTCCCACTTACACTGACTTGATTAGCACTCTGCTCGCTCCCTCTGTCATCTTGCTTTAAAGTCTCCAGCTAGAGTCAATTAGAAAAATGAGAGGAAACGTCAATGAGGAACAAGTCACCCACTAATGCAATCAGACACACCAAAACTCCCCATCCCTCTCAGAGTCTCTAACACACACACACTGACACATACACATAAACACGAACAGTGTGAACAGCAGCGTGAATAAGAAGCTGAGAGTTTTTCTGTTAAAGTTTTGGAGACAAAGTCCAATAAAGAAAGTCAAATAATTAAAGTGGCTACACGTCACAGAATAGAAATGATAAAATACACAGAAATAATTGGTCCTCGTAGGCTTCTTAGTACATCCTGGAGTCACTGATTTATTCAATCAGATTTACACATGTACAACAAGAACACCTTCTAAATACATTAGAACAGGAACCTGCTGTTTAAGATGACACACTGACGTTTAAAATGATTAAAGTAGCCGCTCGTTCACGGCTGACGGCGGCGATAACGTGACAACAGCGCTGACAGGTGTGTGATGAAAGATGACATCTCGAGAGCGGATTTGTGAGACTACGGGACAGATACGGTAACTGCATTATTAAGCAGATACGCGGTATTAGGAAATAATGCAGCGCTGACAGCTGCGACGTGAATGCACACGGTGGATGAATATGTAATCTACCATCCAGTGTAACCACTGCAGTGAACTGTCACACTGATGCCCCGAACAATGTGCTGCTACAATGTTACATCCACCTGCTGTACGACGAGAGGAACCTGTTTCTTCACACTTATTAATTATTCCACATGATGAAATAATAAGACGGACATTCATAGGTGTCAGTTAAATCCGGCACACTTTATTATTATCATGCTTGCCCGAGCTTTGCTCTTTTTACTGTATTTCAATACTTTATTTTCCAGCAGAGACTCGTTTTTATTATAGGGAGCATTTTCTGCATTACATGATGAGATCATTGAAGTCACAGTAGCCTGGTCTGATGGAGCTTATGTTATGTTATCAGTACATCAGTGGCATAACATTTTCTAAAAATTATAATAATATTGTTTATCGCGATTAATTTCGGGAGAATATATAATCTAATAAGGAAAAACGTGGAACTTGCTTATTATTCACTGATTTGTATTATATATTACTAATCATTTACAATTTATTTCAATACAGCAGTGCTGGAGAAACAGTATTTAAAGTTGTGTTTGTGTCCACTTGATTAATTCAATATATCGATTCTTCTTTAAGCTCCGTTTTTGGTCTCTACCAACTCCTGAGGGAAACATCTGGCTTATTAGCAGCTCAATGCTTCATTAGGTTCACCAGCTAGCCGCTAACTGTGTCTGTCTGCTGTTTGGTGCTAAGCAGGTAGCGTACAAAAGGTTAAACAGTGGCGCTCTCTCTTAAATGAGCTGCCTGCTGTGGCCAAAAACAACTCTGAGAGCAGAGAGAGTGAAGCTGTGGGCCGGACAGCTGAACGATGAGCTGAATCTCAATATAAAGCTCCATACAGCCGAGTGTTGATATGTTGTCTTTATAAAAATATTAACCCTCTGAACCCCAAGCTGTTGGGCTGCAAACACTCTTACAGTGTTTGCTATAGCTGCACACACTGGGGCTGCAGTGTGTGTAGGGGTTGATCTGAGTGTGATGATGCATGGGGAGGCTAAGGTGTGTGTGTGCTCTACATGTGAAGTCCTGTTTTTTTTACTTTCTGGGAAACAAGAGTTAGGGGAGCATGATGAAGCAGCGACTCGACAAGCTGCACAAGAAGCACAACACATCTCTCGTCTCCGCTGACCGACGCCGCTGCTTCCTGTCAGTCTCTCACTGACAGACGGCTCCAGGAAAGTTACTCTAGTAACTCTAGTTTTCCCAACATTTCTCCTGTACACTCTTCTCTCTCTCAGATTCTTCTACCTCCTTTTGCATTTGTTTTCAATCCCAGAGAACGGGACTAAAGCAATGTAAAAATGTATGAAGACGCCTCTGCATTATTTAAACGATAAAACTTGGAAGTCAGTTACTGTAAATTATCTATAGGCTCAGCAAAGATGCTGCAATATCTTTGTTCCAGCTACATACAACTTTTATAACCTGCCGTCCTCGCTTCTGACCAACTGGAGACTTTTGTCCGTAACTTTATACTTCTACTCCACTACATTTTAAGGCAAATATTGTTACTTTTTACTCCACTACAGCTCTAGTTACTTCCCAGGGGCCACTCCGTTTTACGAGTATTTTCACTTTTGATACTTTAAGTACATTTGATGCAGATACTTTTGTACTTTTACTTAAGTATGTTTTGAATGCTTGTAGTGGAGTCATTTCACTGTGTGGTCTTAGTACTTTTACTGGACTAAAGGATCTGAACACAGTGGTGTGTGTGAGTGAATAGCTGTGTCTGTTTGTGCCGCATGCTAAAATAAAAGACAGCAGAAAGCAAATAAAACTAACTGATCCGGGGAGAGCAGAGAGAGTATTGCCAGATATGAATATTAGATTTGTACTTCTGCCAGCCACCTGTTCACTTCTTCCACCACTGCTCACTTCTCCTGTGCAACTGTAATCTATTACTGACCTACTTTATCAATGATCCTCTCCTGTAACTTCTGTCACTACCTGGTTCTTAAGTCATGACAGAAGATAGAGAGAGAAGGAAAATTCATAACTTATTTATTTAAGAATCTGATGAGATGTGGTAGTCAGTGTGTGTGTGGATGAGTGGGGTGTGCAGTGTTAGGAGCTCCTCTGTGGAGCATCTTCTAGTGCACAGATCTGCCTCAGTGTCCTGAGGACAGTGAGGGGGAAGGGCAGATAATCCACACAGTTTAAACCTCTGCAGCTTTCAGCACGCAGCGAACCAACCCGAGCAGCTCTGTGGATCAAAAAGATGACCTGAGAGCAGACAGCAGGCCACCAGAGTCATCAGGCGGCACTTGACAGTACCATTTTAGGTTTATCATTACGCAATTACACAGCTGATTGAACTTGAAGCTCGATCTGGTGTCCGCCCTCTTCCCTGTTACCACACTGAGCAGAAATAGGCCTGAAAGAAATGAAGACGTATGAGGTGGTGGAGCACACCTGCAACCCAATAATATTCTTTGTTATATGCCTGTTAACCTGCGATAAGACGACATCTTTGTAGTGTTCATGGACTTTAAAAGCAGAACATTTCAATGTTTCTCTTAGTGTTATGTTCCAGGACAGTTTGAGCTCTTCTCAGATTTCGCCTGCATTAAAATTCAGGGACATCACTTCGATCTCTGACACAAGGGCACCTTAATGGAAAACGAAGGCCACAACACATTCTTTTCATGCAACCTTCAGATCGGCTTTTCTAAAATAAAATAAAAATAAAAATCCATCTCCTGTTTCTTGATCTAACATCAACAGTCAGCGTCATGGCGGTGATGGAAATCCTTGTACCCGGGGTAATTTTCCAAAGATATGCAAACATTTTCCGCTTCAGAAGTACATACTGTAAAATAAATCTCATTTGGGAGTAAAAGTTCATTCAAGGATTGAATGTGCCCTCAAACGCCTCCCGCCACAGCGAACAGTTACAGGCTGTATCTTGATTTGAGTCTGAAGTTGTGAGAGGAATCACAGTGCAGAATACACTCCTATATAATTACCTTAAAGGCCTCTTAAATTAAGTGTAATTACCTTTTAACATTTCACTCACACTAATTTACATCCTGTGAGATGTTAGTGATATCAAACGGCATTTTTATACTATTTATGATCAGCATTGTTTTTAGCAAGAGCCACTCAATGTATTTACATTCAGTCTATCTTATTGTGCTTTTTTTTTAAAAGGCAATTTGAAAAACATGTTACGCGTTTACATGCAAGGGCGGTCTGTGTTTCACTGCATGAATGTAGTTTTAGAAGTCAGGTTTCCATAATCTCCTACCCAGATTAATAACCAGGTTATTCGTTTACATGACATTTACAAAATGTTCTAACTGAAAAAAGTCTACTTCAACATTTCTACATTTATCCTGGTAAATGCTTGAAATGACTGTTCTCTCTCCCACAGCTCTATTAAGTTACTGATAACACAAACCAAACCTTTCTTATGTCTGTTAGTTCACATTAAAAGCATTCAAATGTCAAAAACATGAGGTGGCTTTTATTGTGAAGCAGCAGTTAGTGCTCTCAGGGTCTGATCATTTGGTAAATTATTAGAGGTAAACTTCCTGTTTCCTGTTGAAAGGTCCTCTGCTGCTGCTTTGTCCCAAAGTAAAGGAAGGATCCTCAAACGGCTGAATTTAAAGGACACTACGTCATCGACATCTGCCAAACAGAATCCTTCTTTAAGCAAAATTCCAAGGATGCTCGTGTGTATCCTCCGTGCGCCCGGCTTACCCATAAAGCCTTGCACACACCTGTCTACCGGGAGATTTAAAGATGCCGGCGGCACAATATGCATTTAAATGTAAATATTTTCAGTATACAACAAATATTTGTTAACTATGATAATAATATGGGAAGGAAACAGGAGCGCTGTAATTATAGGCGACAGGCAACACCACCAATATCTGTTATTGATATTTATTTCATTATGATTTGTATTATTTATTTAATAAATTATAAATATATATACACACTCGGCAGGCTGTTCCATTTGTGCATTAAACTAGTGACAGGAAGGAGTCTGGCCTTGCCGACTGTGAAGGAAGCATCCTTGACTTTGGGATTCAGCATTTGTCAAGTTTCCCGCCTGTGTGATTACTGTCTCCGCTCTCATATGTTGCACCTGCGCCTCGTGTCTCCCTCCATCTTGTGTATTTAAGCCACGCGCTCCCTTCGTTCTGCACCAGTTCTCCCTGATTCCTTTTGACATCAATGCAGCATTGGTTCCCCATGAGTTTGGACTTGTTAGATTCTCCACCTGTATATAGACCTGTATATAGACTCCAGATTGGGAGACCTTTGCTTGATTGTTGAGTTATGGTTTTGACCTCAGACTGAAAAAAGGACATTTAACTTTCTGCCTGAGTCTGCCTCTGCTTTGGGGTCCAACAATTAAAACCAAATGCACTTTCATACTGCTGCATGGCAGAAAAGAATAAGCATGTTCCTGCTGCCAGAAGTTCAGACCTGTGCACATTCATGTGGGCGACCATCATAATAGCTTTCCCTTTTATTAAATGACTGCAGGCTGGGAGTAACCATGTGGCGCTGTGAAAGCTCCTGAAGGACTAACCCTCACAGGCAACCTTTGTCGTGATCTCGATTCCAATCTCTTCATTTATTCCTTTATTTTGTAGCCTGGATTTTAAATTATCGGTCTAATTATAGCGACCTGGTCTTTTAGGTGCTTCAGATTGTTTCAATTTTCTCTTAGTAAAGTCATCGTTAACACCAAAGATCTTGATTACTTGTTCATTATCACTGCCTTTAGGGGGAACATCCATCTTTTATCTGGTGTGCTGGGTTGATTCAGGGACAAATTATCCAACACCACTTTAAATGCAGAAGCAGAATTGTCGCTTAAATGAAGCCAGTGTTGTGCAGAATAATTTCCCCCAATATGTAATATTCGTCATGCACTGAAAGTCATTATGAAGTAATTTTCTTTCTAACTAGACCACAAATGAAGCCTGTTATTACCATTTATACAAACACATGAACATTTTTCTTTGTGTGTGTGTGTGTGTGCTGGGTCCCTTCTGACCTGTGGTGTGTGTGCAGTCTGCAGGTTGTGCAGTCCTGACGTGAGCTCATGGATTTGGTTCTTCAGCTGCTGTTTGTCTTCTAAACTCTTCTCGAGCTCGGCCTCTCGCTCCTTCAGCTCGTCACTCATTCTCAGCAGTTGCTACACGTAAAGAGGCAGAAGAAGAAGAAGAAGAAGAAGAAGAAGAAGAAGAAGTGTTAGTGCCATTAATGTTCATGTCCGCCGTGTTTCACCAGTGCAGAATATCTTCATCTGGGGCAGCTTCCCAACCTCACCTCGGCATAATCAAAAGGTAAAGTTCCTGTCGGGAGACGTTCAAAATAAGGACTCCCTCATCAGCTCATTCTTTTAATGTGATGCTGAATTCATCAGATGCATCGCTGCTGAGCAGTGTGTGTGTGTGTGTGTGTGTGTCAAGTGAGGTGAAAGCTGGTCTGGAGACAGGGAGAGAGATTCAGCTGGTCCTGGACGTGCACATAATGAGCTGCTCTGCATAGCTGGGACCTCATTCATACCCAGCACTAAAAATATGTTGTCTGCATATGCTGTCTACATAATGCATGATCCAATTACACCGTAATATTTCTACATTATGTGTTATTATGGTCTGACTTCTGTCTGCATCATTTTTTATTTTTAGTGTACACCTTGCAGTGCAGATAAGTAGACAGGTGGCTGGCAAAAGTACAGATCTAATATTCATATCTGGCAAAAGTCTCTCTGCTCTCCCCGGATCAGTTAGTTTTATTTGCTTCCTGCTGTCTTTTCTGTTAGCATGCAGCTCTAACATACACAACGATTCACTCACACACACCACTGATGTACTGGAAGAAGTATTCAGATCCTTTACTTCAGTGAAAGCACTAAGACCACACTGTGAATTTACTCCACTACAAGTAAAAGTCCTGCATTCAAAACATACATAAGTAAAAGTACAAAAGTATCCATATAAAAATAGTACTAATGTAAACACAGGGTCTGTAATCTGAGGTGATAATCCAGATTGAAGCAGATTGTATCTTCAGTGTCATCTGAAAATGAGGCCTTTCATTCAATGGGAGGATATTTTCTTATTAGGGACATCTTTTGCCGTTTCTGAGGTCCAATCATAATGCAAACAAACATTTTATCACAGTGTGTGTTTATATCTGAACACTTCCTGAATGCAGATTAGACGTTACTATTGAACCGTGGCGTAGACCTGGTCGAAGGAGGTTACTACTTAAACCAAAAGCAGAACATTCATTTAGAGGCTTAACTCAAAACACTGACTGCAGCCTAATTTGTTATAATTAAGGCTTGGTGCTGAAAGACGACTGGAAGAGCACCAGAGGCGAATCTCCACACGATAAACAGGAGATTGCGGTTGTTCTGTGCAGCTCCCTGATGTGTGTGAACGTGTTTGTGGCAAGTGGAAAACAGTCCGAAGGAAATATAATCTGAAAAATGTGTTTGCTCTTCCCATCATTTAAATAAAGGAACAAATGTGTGATATGTGTATTCTGTCATGTGGGAGAAAAAGGCTGTAAAAGTGTCTTTTCTGTTTCAAGGTGAGCATCAATTCTCTCCTACTGCATGAATCTATGTGCTGATAATACTTCAGCCTTTTCAGGGAACAACTGCATTTCAGAAGCAAAGTGTTCAAATTATCGAGTGCCGTTTTCTACACATTTCATAAAGATGATTACAATGCACTTTGTCAAATGAGATGGAAGGGGAGAAAAGCTCCTCTGCCTTGAAAACAATATTTTCCGTGACATCTTCTTTGCTGGAGGAAGAGTAACTGCGAGCTGGGGCTATTTGACAACACAGCAGGTGATCTGGAAAGTGGATTGCCGCCTGAGTAAGTGTTTTCTTTTTTTAAGTGGATAACTAAATGTTCCTCAGGGTAATATTCACTTAAATATAGCCTGAAGCTGTGGGTCTAAATGTGGGTCCTGGGGCCACAAAGACTCACTGTTTGGGTGTAATTCTGTCTAAATGCCAACCTGTATTGTTCAATCAAACAATAACACATGACACTCCGACCTCTCTGCAAACACACGCCTGCAGCGAACAAACACTGCGTCAGACGGCAAGAACACAAGTGTTGGTGTAAGTTTACTGCTGAAAATGATTTAGTTTTAAAGGTTCAATATGTACTTTTTCTCCGTTTCAACTGCAGTAAAGAAAGTGAAAATGTCACTGACCAATCAGGCGACACACAGGTGGTGTGCAGCAGAATGTGTTTCACTACACTGCACTGTAAAGATAAACAAATAGACTGGCACACATAAAGCACAGAGCTCTGCCAAGGTCGATGGTGCATTCATATCATAGACTGTATATAAATAACAGGCGAGGTCACCTGTTGGTTCGTGGACTGCCTGTGTAGAGCATCGAGTTCAGCATTATGTCCGTCACCATCAGTGTTTTTTTAAACTGGGAGGGAACATATCTGGACTGTGGAGGCGCGAGGACGGCTGTATTTAAAAATAAACTTCTAATGCTAAAACAAAATGCACATTACCAGAAGAACTGAACGGCCGATTCCCTGGAGTGTCTTTTTGTTAAACCAGGCGGCAGCCTCCTAGTCAAAAATTCCAACAGGAGTTTCTAACGGCGGTTACAGGAACACTCCTGCCACATCTATCTCACTACAAAATGAGACTACTTGTCACTTGATTTATTACTTTAGAAAAAATTCCCATGGCAAACTTATGGACTCAATCACTATCTTAAAATCTTCTTCAAGACAATATGATGTTAGTTGTGGTGGCGACCCCTGTAGGAAGGTTCTGGGTTTATTTGAGGTGAAGGTGCCATAAGCCTACGGACAAATAAAATGCAGCAAAGGTTTAATCCTCTGGAAAGAAATGCAACAGTTTGTTTCTGTACATTCAGGTAATTGAGCAGCGTCACAGCGCTGAAGATGACCTGCAGCTTCTCTGAGCTGTGAAGTACAGGCTGATTGGATCCTTGATTGAATCTTTGATTACTATCAGCTGTGATAAGCCAAAGCTGCTATGATTCACACAACAAAGTCCTTCCACTTTCTGCGAGGTCACAATATCACAAACCGACGCCACTTAAACAGCATAAACATTTAACTCACGCTGATTGGAAGCACGCGGTAAACAGACAGAGGTTTGTTATCGTGCCCTCCTCCGTGACTGAAATGGGGCTTTTGTTCTGCTGATAAATGAACAATTTCCAAGTATGACTGAGGCAGAACAAACCTGTTTTCAATGCAAAGCGACTTCTTTCAAGAGTGTGTTGAAATCAAGTGCGATAGTCAAGTGATCTCATATTATTCTGGTAGCAGGAAAATTCTCAACAGAGAGAAAAAACACGTTGTCTGCTTGTTTGGGATGAAAAGAAAAAGACCTAAATCTAATTCTAAAGTGCTTGTTCAGGTGGATATTATTTAAGCAGTCTAGAGGTTATGAATGTATGGATTTTGTTTTAGATACTGACATTTATTCTATTTGGTTTTTGTATCACCCACTAATAAAAGCTCATTTTAAACGTATTGCATGTGTCAAAACAACTGAAGTCATCTGTTTGCTGGCCTGAACCTGAATCACAGGAAACATCTACTGAGATGATATTATCCAATAAATACTCAGGAATATCTGTCTTCTTATCCAGTCCGTCTTCGGAAAAACTGCAGCTTTATCACAGAAGAACCAGATCTTTTACAGTGACAGTGGGAGGATCTGCATGCATGTCTGCCCCCTGTGAACCTTTCTAATTATTGTTTTTTCTCTACCTTCTGCATGCCTTGCAGAGCCTGCTGCAGGAAGCTGAGCTGCTGGGAGTGCGTACTGTCCTCCTCGCTGCTCATTGGCTGGTTCTTGCCTTGCTCCTGTTTGAGCAGCTCCACCTCGTTCCTGTAGGCGTCCAGCTGGCAGCGCAGGGAGTCGTTCTCCTCCTTCAAGGCTTCAGCTTGGGAAACACCTACAGATTCATGCGGGACGCAAACACACACAGCGAAACATTATTGGACGGTTAAGAAAAAGGATTTAATCGCTGTAGTTTCTGACTAAATGCCAAACTCTGTTACATTTTTCACAGCATTTCTCCCACCCTTTAAGAATTGGAGTTGAAGTTGCTTTAAGTTTGCATATAAAGGCTTTTTTCCCCAGTTCAGTACGTACACTTGAGAAACAAGAAGTTATCTTGTTATCTGAGACTGCAGACAGATTTCTGTGACATTAAAGTGCAAATATAAGATGGAAGTTTACATAGAATAGCTATATAACTGAGCAAATACCTTAAATCACACATCCTCCAGCTTCATTCTGCAGATAACATTATCATGCGTCTTTTACCTCATGCAGAGGCATTGAAAATATGTAGCTTTTTTTTCTAAACTCTGCTGCAAAATTAATTCTGTTTAATCTCAATAACAGGAAAAGTGTTCAGCAACCCTCCAGAGACTGGTAGACAAAGAATCATTTTCCTCCTTTTACGTTTGTGAACCAAATGCAGAGTATGAGAGCGTTTAAGAAATTATGTTCCCATGCAGGCACTAAAATACAATACCTTTTGAAAAATGGCAAAAGTGGCTTTTATCTCTAAATAGGCTTTTGACTTCAATAGGATTTTCCTTTTTTTTTTGTTACAGCTATTTTTTTTCTGCTCTTAACTTTCCTGAAGAAATTTAATTCACACTGACCTCAGAGCGACTGGAAGCAGAAAAAAGCCGATTATTGATTTTAATCTGAAATCCACACCTAATATATGAAGAACTGCCCAAAATGGCATTTTTTTTTCAGTACACTCATAAATAGAAGCTTATAGATAATATGGAGCCAACTCTGAAATAATATCCCACAACACAATTTACCATCAACAACTTCCTGCTACTATCCAGCTTAAAATTGACGTCTGCTTCAGGGAATCTTTTCGTATTTATTTCAGGCTGCATGTTGCATTAGTGACCTTATCCGCTAACGGACCATCATGCACCTGTGTGCAGGTGGATGTACGGAGAAATGGTGGACATTAATAACCAGCTGACTTTGATTTGTTCTATAATGACGCTGGAACAGGCTCCTGATGTCGACCTGTAGCATAAAAACATGTTTTAATTCACATGTTTTTACTTAACTTTAAGTCAAACTGCCTTCTCATTCCTCCATGATACTGTATGTTTATCTTGGCAGCATCAGTAACATGTTTGTCTTCATGTGTCTCATTAATTATTTTTTGCTTTCACACAGCTTCTAAATCAGCGAACCACCTGTGGGTCTGCCATGGTGCGAATCATATCCAGCGAAGACGCACAGTTTGAATAAATGCATCTTTCATGAACTGTAGGTTGTTTTATTTTAAGGGCAATTTCCACCTGAACAAGTGACAGGAAGTTAATTTGAGGAAAGTTGGCGTGAAGACGCTTTCTTTCCAGCACTGCGAGACGCCGAACTGTAAAATATACAATGACATTACTCGTTCCTGCATGGAGACATCATTACATTTCCTGTTTTTATGAAATTAGTTTTATGTGAGCCTGCTCTTGTAACGACTCTCAGTCAATTAACTGAAAAATACAGTAATAATAAGTGTAATATTTCATCCAGAATGATGATATAGATGAGATGGCAGCAATATCCTGAATTACATTTGATTTCACATGTATAATTAAAATGTGAATCACATTAACACATCACAGTGTCTGATATGCATAAAGTCACATCTATGGCTTTGTGTGTCGAGAAAAACTTTGTATTCTTTTCTATCTTTGTGTGGAAACATGATTAACTTGTGATAATATAAAGATGGATGAGAAGAGCCAGCCTGCTTGCAAATGTGTGTTTCCTCCCAGCAGCATTCAGAGCCGTGCTGAGGACTGTATTGATTATTAAGTCTTATTAACTCCAACAGTTTAGCCAGATTCTGTCCAATTTCCCCTGTTTGCTCTTAATGTTATCAACTCGAACAAACACGTTTACCTGCAGCCCTGCACACACACAGTCACCATGTGGAAGAAGAGTCTCATTAATCTGCACGCTGTGACAGAAACCCTCAGCCGTAGGTTGCTATCCTTTTCCCTGTGCTCCTGTGTCTGTGTGTACATTATATTACGGTAAACCAAGCTACATAATTTATCAAATTCCACAAAGTATGCCCCCAATATGACATATTTTCATTAGACGAAGCTTCGGCAACGCTGGCGTTATTCCCTGTTTAATTTCAGAGGCTTTTTTGTTGCTCGCATATCAGAGTTATCAGTGCACAGATCCACTGCAGTAATAATAACAAAGCATCTCCCAATATGAAGCCTAAAGGGCGCGACTTTCCCTCAGAAAAAGAGATTTCAAAAGATTAGCTCTATTTCCTGTTCTGCAAAGCTTTTTTATCTCTTATTGTGTTGCCTGTTTCTAATATCAGATTACAGGTTCTTTTCAGAGGTAATGCCGCCCCGATTCTCTCTCTGCTTCTCTCTGTGTTTGTGTGATTTGGGCTTCAATGGTTCGATGATTTCAACGCTTTCCTTTGTGTCAAACAGCTGTAATACAATTTTTGGTGACAACCAATTTGATTAACCCCACTTTGTCTACAACTACTATGCTTAGTGATTGCCTACACTTCTAATAATCACTTTCATGAACACAATGATAATAATATGATGATAATACCTCACTGCAGAATCACTCCACTAAAAGTAAAGTCCTGCATTCAAAACTTACTTAAATATTAGTACAAAAGTATCAGCATCAAAATGTACTTAAAGCATCAAAAGTAAAAGAATGGACCCACTGCGATTGTTTTATATATTCAAAATATATTATTGGATGTTTTTATCGATGCATTTATGTGAGCAGCATTTTAATTTTCTCAAGATAGGGCTAATTTAACTTATTATTAAATATTAAACTTAATATTTAACTTAATATTCATATTAGGCTAATAAAACTTAATATACTGTTCTGAGGTTTAATTGAATAAAAGGTTTAATCTTTTTAAATTGATCATGTTTTCATGTTAAATCTTGACCTGAAAAGTAAATAAAGCTGGATGTGCTAGATGTAGTGGAGTAAAAAGTACAATACAATACCACTCAAAATGTAGTGGTATAAAGCTACATACAATGGAAATACGAAAGTAAAGTACAAGTACGTCAAAACTAAAGTACAGTACTTGATTAAATGTACTTAGTTACATTCCACCACTGCTGTGCTGCAGATAGGAGAATCAGATGTTCTCACATTGGAAGATCTAAGGCTTGATCTTATGTTTATGTCCCCTAAAATGTCTGACCTTGGCTGAACTGACTTGTATCACTACAAAGTTTGTTCGAATATTCAAATTTAAGCAGGGAAAGATAGATTGGGTACGTCACTATAAAAGCCGATCAGAAGGTGTAAAAGGAAACCTGAAACTTCCATTCGGATACATCTGCTAGTTGCCAATTTTGGGGCATAAAAGACTTCTCATTGGAGTCTGGAGGCTCAGAGATGTTTCCTCTAACGGATAAAATAGACCAGATGCTGACACCACCTCCACAGCTCACACTGCTCTTCTGCCGGTCAACCCAACATGTGAGCAGCTGTGCTGTGCTGTGTGGAGGCCAGATCCATTATTCCTCATTGAAGGAGGAAAAGTAGATGTGCTTCCAGCCTCCTTTTCAGAGTTGTTTCTTCATTTTTTATCTGTGAAAACCATGTTAAATAAAACATTCATCACTGCAGTGTTTTTACATACTGTAAGACATGTATTGTGGGGGATTTATCAAACAATGCTGATAAAGACAAATTCACTGGAATAAAACACTTGTTCTGCATCTATGATCCAACCACAAACACTGAATTTAAAACTTAAGCGCCTCCCAACCAATTTTAACTGTGTGCAACCTCTTTCATTAAAAACATGCAAAGCAAAGTTGTTGAATGTTGAGTGTGATGCACCACTGAATACATAAAGAAAGAAACTATTAAGAGTACAGGATGGTGAATGGTGTTGGATGCAGTCACAGCCCAGCTTGCTGTTTGTGAGGATTTATAATTGTGAGTAAAGTCCCGACTCAACATTATGCTGGAAGTCCACACACTGTTAGAAGTTTGCCAACACAACATGTGCACCATACGGAAGTTTGTTATTTTAGCCGCCACTCACACACATGGGGTAGTAAAATAAATAGATGGGTGGATTAATAAAAGCTAAAAGCTTTCTCACAAGGAATATTTACTGTGGCGTGTTCTTAAGCCACATTACCACGCATGAACACAGGCTGCACAGATCCAAACACAGCAGATACGGGACAGTTTAGTCAGCAGCTCCTCAGACGTAACAGAACTTTGTCATCCTGCATAATGAGCCATGTGCTTCTGTTTACTTAGAAACAAAACAGTGGACAATTAATGAAGTGAAGAACATATAATGCCCAAGAGCAGATTCCCTTAATTGTGGTTTTAGTTCACACACTTTGCTCGATAACAGCAGAATCTCACCACGCCTCAACCCAAGCATGAAGTAGAACTAAATTAAATTGTGTAGGAAATGAGCCATAATCCTCCATTTATCCAGTTTCCTGGTTCAAACATGATTTTTTAGTTCTAACAATATGCTGAGATCCCCAGTTATATCATGAAACACTATACGTCTCACTCTAATAACACGATTTAAGACAGACTTTTAGATGGTGGTTCTCCAGTTGACGGCTCATGTTACCGCAGTAAGAGAAAGCGAACAGGAGAATGCCAAAGTATTTATCTTTCATTTTGTATTTCTTAGTGTGTCAGGCTGCAAATTTAAGTTGAGTTTTGTGCAGATTATTCTCAACTTTTAGCTAAAACCCTGGTGACATGTACAGTATTACACCGATGTGACAGGAGCCCAAATATCTTTACCTGAGTCCTCGGAGTCTTTGCTGTCCTCCATGTCATCGTCTGACATCTCCATCTCCTCCTCTCCCCTGATGCCCATCAGCTGCTCGTTCTGCATGTTTCTAATCTTCTGCAAAAAAAAACACAAAAACAGAAGCAGTTTAATATCAGCATTACGGACTCAATGCAAACCTTCTCTATACAATGTCATATCGCACATTATGTGAAAACTGCTGCATAAACACACACACAGACATCTGTTTCGTGTTTTCAGGGTTATAAGGGGCCACGCATGCAAAACACGTAGACTTTAAATATACACAAACATCTGGACTGCATGGAGCGAACGACACCACTGTACACGGATACATGCTGCATTTGTCAGAGGTGGGAAACGACAACAGGGGGACACGTCGCCCCTTGAAACTTCAATTGGATCCACCAAGGAGTGAAAAATATGACCGCCTGCAGCGTTTGTTCAGGAGATCCATGATAAAATTATTTGAAATAACGTGAAAAATACTTTGACCTGGTACTGTTTGACTTGCAGAGATCACACTGTCCTTTTGGCCTGACTCCCTCTTTCTCTCACACACACACATGCATTTAAAATGAGCGTGGATCTGCTCTATTATCACATTGGAGGGCACAAGGCCTTTTTTCTCTGGTTAATGCGGTGTGAAAGTGTATAACAGATAAAAGACAGCGGGATTAAAACAGGCT
>CAFUXE010000836.1:174308-185171 GCA_903364295.1 Serranus cabrilla | reverse complement strand
TTCTGAAAGTGCCACAAGGTTTTCTTTAAATTTAGAGACAAAAACTACCTGCGTGTGGTTCAGCATAACTACGCTGTAAAAGGGACCTTTACTTGAATGACTGCGTTAGTGGTTAAAAGAAGCCAAGGTTTAGGAAAATTTAGATTTTATTGGACTTTCCATGCACATGTTTGTGTCAACAATTTACCAACTTTTAATTAATTAATTAATTAAATTAATTATTATTAAGTTATTTATCCTTTTTTTTTTTATATTTCCATTATTTAAGCAAAAACAGTATACTTTTTTTAATCATGTTTGTGCAATAAAGGGCTGATGAAACTGAAAGTGTACTCCTGTTTGGTTTTTTCTTTCTCCTTGAAGTACTCTCTTCTAAATACTGTATTCAAAAACCTGCACCTCTCCCTAAAGTATGAAAACATAGATGTTGGATATGGGGAATAATTATCTCTGCACAGGTACTTTTTAATTAACAGAAACCAGCATTCATTAAAGAAAAGACAGTTTTTTTTTCCAGGAATAGTAAAAGGGAAGAAAAGAGGGCAGACAGTTGTGATTTAGTTAGTGAGTTATTGGTTTTTGATTTGCTCCATTTAGGCAACTAAAAAAACCATCAAGTATAAATTGTGTCAGCCATGATGTTGTGATAGAGTTATAGCTGCACTGTGCTGCAGTCTGTGTGGAGTGCAGATGGTGAGGCGGTTTGTCTTATTACAGATACAGTGATGGAAACAACACCCGGCCTGACGGAGGCACAGAGAATAATTCAGGAGCTGATTTACACTTATGTTGAACACGAGAGGCTTTTAAGCAGCAGCGGTAACAAACATCAGCATCTGAACAGACACTCGCCCTGAACGCCGAAACTTCTGATGCAAAGGCAACTGTCACCACACTGGGGAGTTAACAACAGTGTGTAGAGGCATGGTGCTCCGCCTAACAGCAAATCAATATTCGTGGGTTAAAGTGTAAAGTGTGATTAATGTATCAACACTGTAATGTGGACAGCTCCCAGCAGCGGCTCTGGATGCTTGTTAATGTCATAGATCTATTTCTGGAAATGTATTAGCATTTTCATAGTTCTGCAGGGGATAGAGCAGAATGAACGCTATTCTCTTTTGATACTGTACATGAATATTCACAAAGACTGGGCCTCATTGACATTCAGCAGAGAAAATGTTTCAGCGGCATGCTGTGACAAAGCTTGATTTGCAATGACGCACGTTTTCCGTGTGTGGACGTAACACATTACACGTTTCTGTGAGTGCATGAAACTGTGTGTGTATGTGTGAAATATCTTGTTGCTGATTACAACCCTAACTCAACACTTTCCACACTCAGGCATTAAGAGACTCAGCAGATCAAAACTTCACCAATCAGGCCTTCGCCCCAAAGCTGCACTCAACCCAGACTCCATTGAACACAGATCTTCACCGTAATTAACGTGGCATTTGTCTGAGAGTAAATAACAATGAAAAAAGCAAAGCCCTGTGAGTTTCTGAAAAAATGACGAGATGGATAACCTCAATATCCAGCTCAAACCACATAAAACATGCAAAAATGCATGCAATATTTTCCTTTCTGACTATCTATGACAGCGGGCAGAAAATGGTGAAGAAGTTAAGAGCAGCAGAGAGGCAACAAAACAACCTGTAAGCCTGCAAAAACCAAAAACGTCACTGAGAAGACTTGACTTCAGGAACAAATTTGTACCTGGTATTAATGTGTGATCTGTAGAGGGATATGTTATCTTGTTAATGACATCTAATCATGGACCATTTACACGTTATTAATAAATGTTCTTGTTATCTTCTGCCTGTGATGTCACAGGATTTTAATTACACCCATCATTTACAGGCGCAATCCCTATCCATATGAAACATCCAGATTCAGGCTGCATGCAGGTTTATACTGTAAACAGGGTTATTTAATTAATGCAGCAGATAGTATAAAAACTAAACAGGAACTTAGCAACTCAGCTTTGTTTTTTATCTCATTTTGTCTCATCATCAAAATGTTGAGGGTTTTTAACTGCACTGTCCTATCAACCATCATCTTAATGTCCTTTAATGTATAAGAAAGACATATTTATTGATAAAAAAGTGTAAAAATACATTTAAAAAAGATAATTCTTTTTTCCGCTTAACTTTTGTTTCAAGCTTTTAATAAAAGCTTTTTAAGCTAGTTTATATACGTATGTCACAAAAACAATAATGAATCTACCGAAAATACTGAAATTCTGATATATCTTCTGCAATAAAATGTAATTTACTAATTTATGTTTTGGTTGGTTCAGTGTTTTACACTCTAATCCATGTAATTTCTACTGATCCCATACATTTCCAGGGTAGTATCGGCAATAGAACTCAAACTTTGTCGATTTGGAGTTCCTCAGGGTTCAATTCTAGGCCCCTTGCTGTTTTATTGTAATCTATTATAAACACACGCTTTGGAAAAAGCCATGAGCATAGTTTATCTTTGTTAACTGCAAAAGGTTAAAGTACAAAGAAATAGTAATCAAATCACAGCTAAATAGTATTAATAGAAGCAGCAGTTAAAGATGAAGGACCATTAGAATACCAACCTCAACCTGTGAGCGCCATGCATCCAGGTTCTTCCGCTGAGCTTTGGAGAAATGGTCCCACGCCTTTTGTTTGGAGGCAGCGTGGAACACAGACACAATCTGTTCAACTGTGATGAGGAAGAAAAGAAAGAACAATTACATCAGCTGGAGCAGAATAAGAGCTGTGTTTGTACAGTATGTATGTTTTAAACCCATGTCAAACATGGAGTGTAAGACTTATTTGACACCATCATGAAAAGACTACATGTCAGAAACCCCTTCAATCTGAAAATCACGATGTATTTTTATTCATTGTGCCTTGATCGGTTTTGGTCTGTGTGCTTTTGATGGTATTATTACAGCAAAGTTCTCACATTGGAAAAAGTCGCGTTGACAGGTGCGTAGGATCAAAAACTCTTGAGTGTGAAGAAACAGTGTGCAGGGTTCTTCAAAGTTTAATGATGTTATATAATTTATAGAAGAGTGAGGTTTAATAGCAGGAGAGGAGAAAACATGTTTCGCTGTGTTGTGGTTCTATGTATCGTACCATGTCTTGACATAAAGATTCCCAATTCTTGTCACTTTTTAGCCTCAACACACCAATACTTAATACACTGTCCAAGATATTTCTGCACAGCACGTATTACTATAAATACAGCAATTATTGGAGACACAGAAATGGTTATTTCTTGTGAAATTGGTTGTAATAGTCGGGCCCATGAGAGTTCCTGTGTTGCTTTGGGGAAATGCTAAAAGCTAAAACTGTCTACTGTCCTTGAGAAAAAAACTTTTTTTCTGAAGAGACTGTTCCAGATAATAAACCATACTGTGGGATCTGCTGTTTTAAATGTTAATTATAGCATTAACAAGTAATTTTCACATTATTTCCAAATATTGTGTGCTGTAACTTAACAAAACCATCGTCATCAGCAACAACTTCTGGCCCCTAAACTGCATTTTACATCCTGTATCAGTCGAAATTTGCTGTTCTATGGTGTGAACAGAGACTAAAATTGGAAATAAGATGTTCTTCAAGTGCAAATTGCATGAAAGCTTGCAGAGTTTTCGGCACTAGCAGATGGAAGGTTGACTCAAAAAGCAGATGAAGAAAACAACAAAACACTTCCATCATGTTTATTGTCTTCCCTAAGGCAAAGAGAAAACTTTTAACTGAAGAAGCAACATCCTCTGTGTCACACTGAGCAAAAGGGTTTATAAGAAATCTGCCTCTAATTTTGAGAGTCATCGGAGATACAGGACATAATGTTCAAGATGTTTACCAGCCAAACGTTAAATTATATTGCAGTTGGGAGCCAAGCAAAGCCTCAGTCATCTCTTTCTGTGACAATACGCAGATGTACATTTGCACGATAATGTTTGTCATATAGAACCAGGCAACAAAAGTCCATGTGAATTGTTGTTTGCTCAAAGGAGAAACTGCAGCTCAGATCAGAAGAACAAGTCATAAGACACGAGCGTACAGACAGCATTGTTTTGCAGGCTAACCATTGATTCACATTGGAAGATACTGAATTGCAGCAAAGTTTAGGAAGAAATCTAGTTTGGCTAACTAAATGGACTTGGAAAAAGTAGTTCAAACTACCGACCATGTACATGTGTACACAGGCCACTCAAATGAGTTTATTGCATTAAGTGTCCACTTGTTCGAAAGTCACATATTCACAATAAAAAATAAACTGAGACACCGGCCTTCCAAAAACTACAATCCAGGCGAGTATAATTACTTGCTAGCTGTAACTTCTAAAACAGCAAGCAGCATTTGTTAATAAAGAAACACTGACACCTAAACACATACAAGCTTAAGTTAATAAGTTCAAATTCTATAAATTCAAATTCAAAACTATAGCCAAAAATTTCACAGTCCAGTCCATCTCTCTTGAAAAGAAACAGTCAGTATTTGTGGGAACGCCCAGAAAATCAAACATATTTTTGTACTGAGGGGGAAAATAAAGCATTTTAGTTTCAGCACTAAACAACAAACAAACTACTTGAATCACTTTGCAAAAATGAATGTAGTTGAACAAAGAAGCTACCACAAAATGTAGTTTAACTTCTTGTTAATTACTTAATTACTCCCCAACACTAAGTACAGATATTTAAGACAAAAATAAATTTCAAATATTTGAGGCTCCAAAGGTTTTTTTTCCATTACTGATGACTGATAAGTTAATTAACCTGCATGATGGCACTGTGGTAGACCAAAGCAAATTAAAGTGAACATAAATACAGCAGGTCTTCAGGTACAATACAAATCATTCTCCTATCCGTAATGAACACTGTGTTTGCAGAATAAAAGTCCTTTTAAAGAAACCCAACCAAACACAGCAATTATCTTCAATAACAATTATCTTTTCATATATTTTCTGCAGTTTGGCAGCTCACTGATGTTGACTCATTGTGCAATCAATCTCTATTCAGCTCACCTAAATGACTTTAAGGCATTAATTTATAACTGTATATACTTCAGCATTCATAAGATGCCAAGATAAACTCCTTTTTATGTTGTTTTTCTGACTGGCTGCCTTCCTTTCTTCTCAGGAGAGGCCGTGGTCGTACTTTGGAAGCTATCTTTGCCTACAGCTGCAGACGGTGAACTCAGCATTTCATCTGAATATATTTCCTCCATCACTCAACACAATGACATTATAAAAACAACACGCTCACACACTCCTATCATCAGACTCTGCCTCCTGTCTTCTGTTGATATGTTCAGGGTTAAGGCTGCTTCATCTCAAGGCTAAATTAAAGTGTACTTACATTACCATTTTCCTCCAAGGCACCTGTGTTTATGTCATGGGTGCATATGAAGGCTCTTATATATTGAATACTACAGTTCGGAAAACGTGTGCGTATATATTTTGATATTAATAATACAATTATTTCCATATTGCTTCACTGGTCAATGCGGAATGGTGGACAAGAGCAAGCTACTGCTTTATCTTTACAATATCTGGTATTTATATGTAAGTGTGTTTACTGTAAGACTTTAATAAAACATACTTTAAATAACAAAATGTGTTATTAATGCGAATAACTGAATACTCCAGCTATATGGTAGATGTACCGTACATATATACTACTGTGGGGCTCAGTCACTGATATTCCTTTAAAACGACACTGAAAATAAGAGAGTCCAGTATTTACATTAGCTATTCACTGTATTAGTTTCTACTGTTTTTTCTTCATCGTTAATGTATTTTTTACAGCATGTCCGTGTCTCTACTGCAAATGATACGGGGTTGTTGTTAAGCTACAATTTGAATAATTAAAAGCCAATGTTTGATTCAAGTTGAAATAAAAGCTTTGAATAATTAAATTTAATCTATATGCTATGACTTCTTTATTTAAAAGGACAGATCAATCAGTTGGCAAGCAGAAATAATAACCTTTCTTGTTTCATTGTGGGTACAAAGCCTGGATCTGACCCACAGAGAGTGAGATGTGCTCAGGAAAATTGTCCATTTTATAAATAGGAATTGACAAAACCAGAGGAGGGACAGAGTCATTGTTTTGGAAGCCACAGATAGGTCTCAAGTGTTTGCACTCAAGAATGACAAGTCCGAAGAGCTTAACTTTGAGTTGTGTGCCCTAAACAAGTCATCATGCACCGAATGTAATGCTAATTTAACAAGTAATTACATTACATTTAAAAATCATGAAAGCTTTTTAAAATTGTGTTTTTTTGTTCTTCATGGCTCTGTCCTGCAGCTTGATTGGATTGTCTGATTGGTTGAAGTAGATCTGGCCAGTTAAGTGCGGACTTGGGAATATTTTGCATTAATGTTTGCTGATTCCGATTATGAAGGCAAATTAATTGATTCCTGGCACATTTTTTAATCTTTGGGCTTGGGGGAAGGTATCAATTATTTTCAAGTTAAAAGACAAATCCAAGTGACGTCATAAGTCATTGGTTTTAAAATCCAAGTCTTGTTGCAAGCTTCTTTTTATTTTTTTATTTATTCACATCAAGTCTAAAGTCATCAAAGTGCGACTCATGTGACTTGATCCAATACCTCTAGACAAAACTGCTTTAGCAGAACTCTTGGCGAGTATATTAAGAAGGTGGAAAACATACTGCAGTAGTGTTGGAGACATCGACTAAAATTAATTAATTTGAACTTGAACTGCCCAGAACATTAGCAGAAAAACACAAAAATCCAACTGCAAGAAACTACAGAAATCACAGACGTTTTTATATATTTTATATAAGTGCCCAGCCCTAATAGTGAGATGTGCCTTGGCTGCAGACAGAAAGAGGGCATAAAGGCCAAAGCCAACACAGAGCAGCCTTTCTTTCATGGCAGAGGGATGTGTGGAAAACTCCTACAACAGAAGAAGAGGATGCTTTAACTGGCCTTTTCCACCTCCTCTGTGGAAGCACTGAGTGGTGAAACAATCCCTCCGGTGAGAGTGAAGCACCCAGGAGACCTCGCCTGTGTTTTTGATGGAAGGCAGTCAAGCCTAGCAGGACATGCCAGAAACTAGCTGTGGTTAGGGCCACGACACAGCCTGCGGTGCTAGCAATACTCCTGCTCAGATTTATCATTTTCTCTGCTAACAAGGATAAAACCATAAGGTCTCATATTCCCTGAGCAGTTAGCATAAACAGGTGTGAAATGGGAAGTCAGCACTTTATCAAGTGGTGGAATGCCTTTGAAACGGTGGCAGGTCTGGGAGAGCCTGATGGTGGAGCCAATACCTAGAACCCCTCTGATGGATCATGATTGAGTGTTGTGGTTTTGGGACAGGAAATGCTGTCAGTTAACCAAGAAATGGTTGAAACCCGGCTAAGCCCATCTGAAGATGCGTTTAATGTGATGTAGGTCGACAATAACTGTGTGCAACATCTAACTAGAATGAACAAAGTCTTTGTCTGTCTGTCTTTATGTAACAAAAATACAATCTCAAGCATTAAAGATACAACTTTTACGATGAACACTTTTGTTCCAGGAAGTAGCCTGGTCCCAGATAGCCAGCTGTTGATGCATATCCTTAAAGATGTATGATGCATGTCCACTTCCTCCCACTGTACAAAAAGAGTTTGTGCAGCAGTGAGCCGCGGTGTCGACTTCATGCCTGTTTATCAAAAAAATAAACAAACTGTAACATATAGCAATGTAATTTAATGGCTACTACCTAAAATGACAGTTGCTATCTTTGGAAAAAGTTATCTGTCATGCATTTTGACTTTTTAGTTGGCCTCAAGTCCCATGTGATATAATGGTGGGCAGAGATATGACCTGTACTGCAGCCAGCCACCAGAGGGCGATCAAAGTGTTTTGGCTTCACTTTTGGCAGCTGTCATGCTGTCCATCTTTATATACAGTCTGTGCTCTGGCATTGTTGGGGGACGCAACCATGTCATGGCAGGTGTGTTGCTCCAGACTCAAGGAATCACAGTGTCAAGTTTGAAGATTTTTGGATGGGCCTTTCTCAAGAAAACTGCAAGTAACAAAACTCAAAAGTACGTCACTCTGGATAAAAGCATCTGATAAATTACATTGTTGAATTGCTTGGCTTCCAGTATTCTACAATCCAAACTGACATGTATTACACAAAGCTAGTTTCTGCAACACAGCGTGCATATCTCCCACATAAAGTATTAATGTATACAGTAAATTATACAGCAGTATGCACCCTGCATGTCTACTGGATATGGAGGCATTCTGGTTGCACCACCACTGTCACATGTCACCCCTCCATAGCAGATAGGAAGTTTTACTGAAGCCTGTTTCTTATTGCTATGGCATGCAGTAAATGACAACTTAAAAAATAATCAAAACAGGGACAATGTCAAGAGCTTTTCAATGAGGATCATTATCTTCAAGGTGACAGCAGTGAGAAAGCCTGTAATAATGTGTCCTTGGATGGCGGTCGCAGAGCCCGGTAAATATGGATGTGTCTTTTGTTCACAGGTGTGGTGCGCAAAACTGCCTCATGGGAGACCGATCTCCGTGTTGGCATTTGCATGGGTGGAACTACGGCGAGCAAAAGACAAACTCATGAATAGAAATAAGTGTTTGTATGGATTATTGTGTTGGATGTGGAGGGCCTTTAATGAGAGGGAAACACAGATAGAAAGAGAATGAGGGTGACTGACAGACAGAAAAAGACACATACGGTACAATGAGAAAGAGGGAGAGAAAGAGGAAGTCCTCGGAGATTGTACCGCACTTCAATTTGCCCTTTTGAAAACAGTACGACGCACTTGGATATCAATACAAACAAGCGGATCTATATGCATCAAGGATCTCAGGGGAGACACACTCACTATTGTTGTGTTCTGCCATTCAACAAACCATTCATAGTTTGTAGTGTCTTTTGTCATGTAGCACATGTCCAACACATTGTAATGCATCAGATAAGACGGAAAAATGAGAACAGTGTTGAGCATGCAGAACGGCAGAGCAACATGAAGATAACAAACCTGAATCAATGTGACTGATAATAGGTAGAAGAAAATACCTTAAATCCCCAAAGATGGACTCATCCAGTAAACATACAGCACTGTATCATATATCGTCTGTAATAACACTGACTGATTCACACTGAGATTGTACAGTAAAACGGGCCTGTTTTAGACTGAAAAGCCTTTTAGAACTGAGCATCAGTTTCTTTTCTGTAATACCCTTTAAGACTCTTTCCAAAGCAAAACAAATGCACATTAGGGCAGAGTTTAGTGTTGATAATATTAATAAGAATATTTTGTATCTACATATAGCAAATATTTAAAATCCTATAAATTAACCAATTAAATGGCAAATGCAAAGAACTGGGTCACACTGTTATACACACTGCTGGATAAAACTGTGTTTAAAACCCCCAGCTGAGTAAACAATAATGCTGTTGTGGTCATTTTGCACTCGCTAATATCTACTCCATATCATTAATTCTCCACATTACTACACATGTACATTAAATTAAATCTATCTTTCGTTCACCAGCTGTTCTGTTCATCTGTGAACTCCAGCTTAGTGGCCACTAAAGTCTATTATGACCAACGTCTTTTTTTCAAGAGCAACTTGCAGGTTAATTCTTTTACTAAATGTATACCTCAGCTTTCCTGAAAACGACCATTTCCTAAGTTACTTACTTGTGTTTTACAAGACACGAGAGCAGAAATTAGGTAAAAGTAGCCGTTTTAGGCAATGCTTCTAAAAATTGCTGTGTTTTTACTATCATACGACTAACAGGTCGTATGGCATAAGATAAAGAAGATGCTGTTCTTGACTCTGCTTTAGTACAATGCACAGTAGTAGGTAGTGTTAAACTGCATTCCACTTGTTGTCATCATGGTGAATAATTGAGTTTGTGCACGACTTTGAGTTATTGTTTACGGGAAAAGACTGGAGCTAGCTTACAAGCCTGGTTGTGTTTTGTGCAGACAGACTTCACAGCTGCTTCTGTAAACACGAACATATAACAAGAGGATTGTGTTCTTGGTGACATGACGGATATGAGAATGGGAGGTTGAAGCCAGGACTGTGTGAGGTTTGATCCAGGGGGACCCGGGTCACATGCAGCACAGATTGTAAAGCCCCTTGAAGCAAATGTATGATCTGTGATAGCATTCATTTCTGGCGGCTTGTACAAAAAAAAAACACTCCAAACAGATGCAGGAAATGCAAAGCAGCCACCATGAGCACAAGTATATCTCCAGCATCAAAACACATTGAGGAGTGCACAGAGTCAGGCTAGCACCAGGCTATGTAAGCACCATGTTTCAGAAGTTCGTGGTAATTTACTTGCTTAAGTGTATTTCTGTCTGCATTAGTCAGAAACACCAAGTATAGCTTTGTAACAGCAGATGTAGAAGCGCTGAAGTTGTCAAGGCATGACAGTGTTCCTAATTTGTGCGCTTGACTTTAAACCTTTTGAGTATAAAAACAATCAATCTGCCATCAGTTGGGAAGAATCTGCCGAAGTTTATTTTGGTCTCACAGTAAGTGTATACAAGTTCAGTTTATCCTGGAACATATGTGCCCTTCAACAACTGGTATTACCATGAATGTAAAGGATTTCGCTTTCTGTGTGAGAGTTTATGTGAGTGAATGAAAGAGAGAGGTGAGCGTATGTGTGAGAATATGTGGGTTAGAGCTTATTTATGTCATGGTATTTCTCTCTGGGTATCTGAGCATTTGATATGGCGTGTACCGAGCGGTGACCTGTGATGAAACGGCAGACTGCAGAGTGTCATGGGAATTACTGCGGCGCAGCATGGTCGATTGCACCTGTTACCCGCAGTATAGCAATAACTGAACGGTGCATTCTGTAGGATA
>CAFUXE010000836.1:158031-173760 GCA_903364295.1 Serranus cabrilla | reverse complement strand
AGCTCGGAGCCCTTTCACTGCATATCTCCACTATCAATACTGTAATGTAGTTTGGCTGCTAGTTTTTCATCATCGCAATAGAATCAATATAGAAAAACATAAAAAAAATTTAAAAAACGTATGTCCGTCTATGTGTGTGCTTGTGTCTCTTGCTCTTTGATGCAACAAATATAAGTAATAAGAAGACCTCACTTAATTTAGAGAAACACAGAGTTGATGTGCAGACTTTGAAATTTCATCATGTGAGTGGCAGGAAAATCAAAAGGGTTGGCAATGATGGGATGCATATTTTATAGTTTATTTGAATCAGATCATATATATCATAAATAATAGATTGTTTATATCATTTATAATATAATATCAGTGTGCTTTGTGGGCAGATTCACTCATGGGAGGCTCACTGAAAAAAAACACCTGATGATTATCTTCAATGTTAAAGATGATTATCGCACTTTTGTTTTGTAAAAGGAGACTGAAAATCGTAAAATAACATTTTTTCAAACTTGACTTAATGTCAGGGACAGTGACTGTGGATATCAAGGTTGTAGAGAATTGTGCACTACAGCAGACTTACATAGTAAAACTATTATTTTATATCTCCAGGTTAACAGGCTGGGGATTGAAATGGGCTGGTTTGAGGCATTAAACATTCATACTGATAATGAAGAAAACATGCTTGTGAATATAAAACCAAATGTTCCCTCTGAATATCATGCATTTCTATAAAGCTTAATGTCTCCCAGATGGTGGTGTTAACAGACATTCAAGGTGTTAATTATAAGTATTCAAGTGAAGTCGTGTATTTATATGAAACTGTGGTCGAAGTTTTCCTGACACTTTTCCAGACACTTTCTCTTTCACAGCAGCATGAACTGCAGAGTGAGGCATAACAGCTGCATTAGACGAAATCGAAGATCCTTTTTATTTTGTCCCCAAATGGCTCAGCCTGCTCAAATAAACGTTCCAAGGCTCGCTCGTTAATGTCGAGTACATCACCAGTAATTTCAGTGTGACTTTTGTTATTATTATGATCTGTTTATTAGCTTTGTGGTGCTACAGTTGTGCAGTAATTGCATCTCCTATGGAGGTTATATTTGTGATGTGATGCCTTTAAAGAAATAAAAGAAATCCCCTTTACTCATGATTCAAGACTCTTTCACACATGTTGAACTTATTTAGACATTCAAAGGAGCAGTATGAGTGAATGCATACAGACAATAAACAGACTTAACCCTGCCAGCCCCTGAATAAAGAGTCAGTGTGATGTCCGATTGAGCAAATCCGCGAATAGAGCAGATGATTAGTCACAGTGAGCAAGTAGGCGTACTGATGATGTTTCTATCATCCGACTGGCACGTAACCAGGAGAGTACAAACATCCGAGCGTAAAGAAGACGCCAACAAAGATGTCTAATCAAAGAGACAGCAAGATTCAAGAACGTCTGTTGGTAAAAGTCAACGCTGAAATCATCAGACAGATCCATGGAACAGTTTATCAAATTACAGCCCAGTCGTGTTAACAAAACACTGGGATTTCTATTTGAAATCATGTGCTGCCTCCTGCTCATTCTGCCCAGGTGCCACCCCTCATCAAAACCAAACCAGTAAGTGACAATGTGTCTGACACAGAGAATCTCCTGTGGTGTGCTCAATGTGTGAACTCTGTACAATGTCTGCACCTAATGTGACATAATGGCTCCCAACCAGCCCCTGAAAAAGACTCAGGGACATCAGATCGAAGACATCCCATTTTCTCAAAAGCACTTACTTCAAAACCATCCAATTACTAAAAGGCTCCCAAATTCTTCACACTGTTAACCAAATCATGAGCTTCGAGATAATTTACTTACACCCATCTCTGCCTTCTTAACTGGACACCAGTGGATTAACAAAAAATATGATTTTGTGTCTTGCCTTGATAAAAAATATGTGGGAGGGACATTTTTTGTAACAACATTTTTGTCAGGATCCCCACTTGGACCATTAGTTTTTTCTCCCTCCATCTGTCAGTGTATTGACAGTTCTGGACTTGGTTTGTTTATGTAGCCATGTGTTTTAGTCATGTGTTCGGGGCCATGCCCATGTCCTTCTTTGGGTACTTCCTGCCTTTGTTCTTTTCCATTTTCTCTGTTTACCTGTCTCTTATTGTGTGCCAATCAGTTTGAGTATTTAAACCCTGTCTTTTCAGTTAGTTTGTCAGATTGCAGGGTGTACTGTATGTTGCCTGACCTCCTCATGAGTGACACTAGTGTGAAGTTAAAGTTTGTTTTTGAGAGATTTAAGCTAAAGTTTTTGCAGTTATGTTTTTGGATGAAGTTCTCTGTTTATCATGTCTAGATTATCTGTCTGTATCCTGTCTGCCTGTCTAAAAACCCTGCCTCTAACTGGACTCTCTTCTGCCTAAGGTTCTGTTATTGAATACATTTTTCAATTTTTACTGATTTGAAGCGTGTGTTGTTAGCGATAATGTTATATGAGTTGTTTTTTAGTAAATGAGCCACAGAGGAGAATGTGAATTGGAGTTGCATGGCCCTTTATGTGCTGTGTTACATTTAAAAATGTAATATGCGGTTAAAAATTCTAAAAGACTGACATAAAATACATGTTTGACACAAGCATGGTCACTGAAACTGAATAAATTGTGTGACTGAGCAGATAAACTCACATTGGCCCAGTATGGTGGCCATGGCGGTCTTGAACTTGTCTTTGGCCTCTTCCACCTCCTTCTCGTGCTGACTCTTCTCGCTCATCAGCCGGCGGATGTGGCTGTTGGACGACTGGATCATGGAGTAGAAGTTGTTGGCGTTCCTGCGGTTGACTTCACCTCTTTCCAGCCAGGTCAGGAGCACACGCACCGCCTCGGGGAACTTGCTGTCGTCTGGGGAGGAAGGGACAAGACGAGAGGGGAGAGAGAGGAAGAGTCTGGGTCAATGCGAGCATGGTGAGATAAAATTTGCCTCAGTAACTTTACTGTCAGAAGCGAAAGTAGTTGGAAGGAAATGTCGCTTTACAAAAAAAAAAGGCAGGAGGAGTGCAGAAAGTAAAAAAAAAAAAAGGGGAGGAAAGAAAAGGATGTTGCCAAAATCAATACCACAGAAGTAAGATAACACAGCCGTCTCTGCCAACCAAAGATTTGTCTGGCCAAAAAGGGACAGAAGGAAAGAGTTAGGGACATGAAGAAAATTCAATCTGGAGCCATTGATGATCAGTGTCACACACATGACTGTTATCCCTGCACACTGCACATGTTCTCCGTACTGTGAACTCCTGCACATCCTCAAATCAATAAACTGTGCATCTTTATTATCCCAAAACAGTTATTTACACATATTTGTTACATTATTGCATCTATGTGCACTAAATAACATATACACACATATTGAAAGTGAGCTGGCATTACCCCACATTGTACCCATCCCGTCTCAATCTCTCCCTTTTATTGTGATGTTTCTTTTCTATATTTACTGCATGTTCTTGACAGTTGCAGAACTTTGCCTCGTCTTTAGTTCTTCTAAATGTTTATCCATTATGTGCACCAGAAAACATTTCTGTGTAAGTGAGAAACCTGCTTACTCTGATTCTGATGCAAGATGTTCAACATCAACATTTCAAAAAGAACGCACAACAAATCGTTCACCAAAAGAGACAAGTACAAAAAAATCATGTCCACATTCAGCTCAAACCCGAGCTCTGTGCTTATATAAAGCTGACACTAAATTTAATTAATGCTTGTGCATTATTTTAATGTTTGTACAAGCCGTCTACGCAACATCTATTGGAGCTTTATTCCGGGTTGTCTCCAGGTCGCACGCAGGAGCGTCTGGGAAGAAAGAATGAGGACATGAAGATGATGAGATGAAAATAACTTCAAGAACTTGCTGTCATTTGGGGATGAAAGGAACAGAGCGGATTAAATAGATGATTGAGGAGAAGAATTATCATATCCATACGCCGAACATAAAAGAGCAGGAGGTTAAATAAGAAGAACAGTGTCGGGGTAAAATCAATCAGCTCCCGTCTTTCCTATAAATATCTTTGGTAAACAACCCGCGCTAAATTTCGACAGAAAAGGTGACAACAGAGTTATATAGCTGCTGTTTACAAAGCTCGGCTTGTTTAGCAGCGCTGCTGCTTTGTCTGCTGAATAATCAGATGATGTCAGGAGACTTTATTGATTTCTATTGTTGTTATTCCACTGTGGTTGTCCTGTCCTCTGCTTAGGAGCCAGAGGGGCATTGGAGGGAAAACGCTCCCACACACAAAGTCAGTACACACAACCTCAGGCTTCCACAACACACATACAGAGAACAGTGCATGTGCATCATCTACAGTGTAGATTCTACACACATAAACAACACTTAGCATCTTTACAGATTGAGCAGCTGGGGAGGTTTGTATTTATTTAAGCCAGGTTCTGCAGATGCTCTCAATTTCTCTCTGTCTCATACACACACATGCACACACACGTACACGTACACGTACACACACACACACACACACACACACACACACACAGTGGGGTCCATCAGACGGCTTGCATGAATGATGATCTATCACAGCAACAGATATTGAATCAAGGTGTTATCTCATGAATCCCCGAGGTGTTCCCGTTTGTTTATGGGCAGACTCGGGTCCATAATACATGGCTCCCTGCAGCGGCATTATTAATAGACAATCTGGAGGAATATTAGTGGTATTCGATCACTGACAATGGCCAGAGGCCAGATAGATTCAGATTTTCATTTAATGCTCCTTCACCTGAGGTATTATCTGACAAAAATACACAAATTCAAATATAAGAGTGTATTATCTTGGTTTATCAGAAATAAATACCCCATTAAAAAAACCTCTCGCCTGTTTGTTTCCTTGCATTTTTATTCTTATCCATAAGTCAGAGCGATTCTGACAAGGAACAGATGGGATAGTGACTTTAAAACTTGCAGAAAACGATCCAGAACATAACAATCTCAGCAGACAAAGAGATGCTATCTGCTGCAAAGTGTGTCATCGAGTAAACAACCCAAAGAATCTCTGTGAACAGCTGTAAGAAAAAGACTAAATCTGTGAAACATTCCAGTAAATGGAGCTTAAAAAATATAATCTTCCTGTGGCTGACTTTTCTCAGGGCTTTTATTTCTTGACACAAACAGATTTTACACATATGTGAGAACTGAACAATCAAATGAAAGTTGGTCCAATCACTAGAAAATGAAAGATTTCGCTTCACTGACCTTTCCCCCACAAATCTGACAAATAGGTGAGAATGGTGTTTGGTAAGTGGTCAATTACAAGTCATGAATAAAGAGGCAAGGCAAAAAAATTACCTGCACTCCAGATCTAGTGGCTTTTTAAGGTTTTAGCGTTAATGTTACCGTAAAGAGGGAGTGTAAGGACACGAATGTCACTGGGGATCAACAAGGAACCTCTTGCCACAGATGTTTGATTGCATTAAGAATTTAAATGGCTCAACAAGATATCCTCACTTCCCACAGGCCCCTTCAGCCCACCCTCTGCTGATGTGTCCTCTGCAGGCTGATGGGAACTATAATCAACCACACGGAGCATTTAGATATTTAAATTACAGGACAACTCCTTTGCAGTCAAGGAATATGATTAACAAGTATCAAGTCACTTTAAATTCTCAGTAGGCAGCAAGAAGTATAAGACACTCAAATGAGAAAAAGGCTGCAGACACTAAGGAACACTTAATGAAATGTCAAGTGTGTTTAGATTATTGTCGCTGCTGGCTCTAAATAAATTAAGAATCAGCTTCAACCTGTTTTCATCCCTTCATCCATCTGCAACGTGCTGAACTGGTAAATATTTAACTTTCAATTAGAGCTGAAAGGACGAGTTGATTAAACAATTAGTCAGTCAACATACAATTAATATCAAAAAACTGTTTAAAGTTTCAATCATCAAGCAACAAACTAACACGGTGCTTCAACAAGAGGGCAGCTGCAGCAGCAAACTTTTTAAATTTCAGACTGTCCTCAAACGTTTATGAAAAATGATGTGGGTGCTATTTTTAGAACCCGCGGCTGTACCGCGAGACGCGAGCCACGATACGTACACAAGTGTCAGAACGGGTGGTGCTGACAAACGACCTGTTCTGTCGTTTCGGTTGGAGATCTTGTTGAATGTGGTGTGAGACGGACAATGTAACTTAAAGAGAAGAAAGTCGACGTGTAGAAGATAGCTGTAGCCCTGATTTGAACTTCTTCACGCCTCTGTTCAGCTGTGGCCGCATGCTCTACGTACGCTCAGTGTGTCTGCAACTTTAATGTTTGTCTCCTAACCTTTGATCTTGTCTCCCAGCTCGCTGCACTCGTGCTCGGAGTAGTGGACGATGGGAGGAGGGGAGGGCGGCCGGAGGCGATCCTCCTCTATCTTGCGCCGGTGCCTCTCCTCCCGGGCCAACATGCGCTGCCTGCACTCCCACTCGTACAGGTCGTCTCTGGCCTGAGCAAAGTCCACGTGGAGGCGGCCAGAGTCCTTTTTGTCTGTGCTGGAGCCCAAACGGATCCGGTAACCTGGACAGAGGACAGAAAAAAGTAAAGTAATTTCTACCAACACTGATTCAGAATAACACAAATTAGGGTTAAACTGATGGACTTGTCCTCGTTTGCCTCCAGAAAGACTCTGATCTACACACACATCCTCTCTTCTCTCACAGTGTGTCCTGTTATTGCAGCTTCACTCCAGGTGTGCAGACCAAAACATAGATAGACAAGAGCCCAGCGAGTCCCCGGAGCTTTTTATTCTGTACGTACACGAGTGTGAAACGCTAATTACAGTGGTAGCCCTGGATCACCTCGCTGCCTCCCACCTGACACTCAAAGCTCATTCTGCTGCCTGCATGTGGGCGTGAAGTGCAGTCACACTTGCTTTGTTAATTGATTGGTCTGAATGATCTGTGAGAGGACGAGGTGTTTACAGTACAGGGCGGCCTCACAAACAAGCTCAGAAAGCCCTGGGTCGAACCTTTCCTCCAAATACATTTGAGCGTGCACTCTCACCGGAGGAAAGTGGAGATAAAGTTGGATGTCGGTGCGAGCAGAAGAAAGATATGAGTGTGAGTTTTGGGTTGTTTCTCCAGTCTGCTCTCCGGCTCTCTGCTGGCTTCAATATTTCATAAAGGGAGACCTCAGTGTGCCCAGGCTGCTGTACTGCTGCATGTGTGTGTGTGAGTGTGTTTTGGGAGAAAAGGCCAGAGTGTTACGGAAAGTAGTATTTATGAGAAAGCTGCACAGGTCTGTCATCTTGCTAATATATGGACTTATAGCTCCAGTCTTTCTGAGGGGAAGAGGTAGATGAAATCACACACACACACACACACACATTAAATAATGCAGAGGGTATTATTGCAGTGGCTGGTCTTTTAAATGAGCTTTGTGAAGAGGGAATATATGGCCTGCAATTCACACAGAGAGATTTAAAGCATCTGTGCAGCAGAAGCTGCCGGATGGAGATAAAATAAGAAAAAAATCCTAAGCTGGTGTCACATGACAAACAGAGCGAGCGCTTCCTCTCAAGGAGCAGAGAAAGCAGCGTCCCATTGGCCGAAGGATTTTAAATGTGAGCAAATTAATTTGTCCGGTGGTGTGACCCTGGAACAAACCGAAGAAAGCAGGTGACACTGTGAGTCCAGCAGCACAGAGCTCAGTCAATAACTGAAGAACAGAAACTGTTCGACTGCTTGGAAGCAAAGACACTGTCTGACATTAACCCTGGATATGTTCTACTGCTACACGGTGACATCAGGGCTTCAAGACTGTAATGTCTTTTAACATCTGACTGCATGCATATATGTTACGGATTTAACAAGGTCAGGGTCTCTTTTCGTAGCAGAAACTGTGATTTCACACTAAAGTTCTAAGTAGTCATTCATTAAGCTATGATTTTGAAAAAGTAATACATTACTGTTGAAATGTACCATATTTCTGCGTTCCGGATTTGCTCGATTTCGTTTTTTTCTTTACTTTTCTGGTGGGTAATGTTAGCTGCTTTTCCAATCAACAGTTCTCAACTGTAGCTCAGCTATCGAGACGGCAAAGAGGACACGATGCCTTCACATAGCCAAAGTAAGAGTCTAGATAACTTGTTGCATGTTGAAATATGCTGTGCTGTAAGCTAAACGAGCCTGTGTTTTAGTGTTTTCATAAAGGCAACTTTTGTTAATGAAAAAAATAATAATACATGTTGTATGAATTCACAAAGCAAAGCTAAGCAAAAGTACACTAACCAGTTATGTTTCTCTGTAACATGATAATCTTTTTTTTAATGTCATGTAACTAGCTACTCTTCATCCAAACCTGATTCTGAATTTCAAAAGCTATATAAATCACTCTGTGGGGTGAAGAGGCATCCATCTAGTTTTCAGCCTGAGCCTTTACGACTCTAATTGTTGAAAGTACTAAGAAGCAGAGAAAAGAAGAAAATGACAGAAAGGCCTGGATGAGTCTATTAAAGCTGTTAACACTTTCTTTAAGTTTCTGATGCCTGTTGAGATTGTTTACAGTAAAATCACGATTAAGCATGAAGAAGGACGTCTCCTCTTCAGTTTCACACATCTAGTAAAGCTGTCTCCCCTGTGAACTCTTCTTCACAGAAAAGAACAGAATGTAAACACAGAGATAACACAACAGTCGTCTCCTTTTCTGTAATGAGACAAGGTGAATTAAAGGTTACCTGAATGCTACTCCACTTCTATAAGTTTGTGCGTACTGCATCATCGCTCTGTATGACAAAGTTATTGGAATAAAGTGAACACAGTTACTGTGGGGAATATAATTAAAGCGTGATATAGTTCGATCACGTATGATACTGCACATGTGTTAAGTGTTACTATTATTTGAGCATTAGCACCTTATGTTAAATATAATATCAGCTTCTTACAGTTACACACATTCACTTTTACAACAACAACTTCACAAATCTTAATTTATCCTATATGATGAAGATTTTTCACACACCACTTTGAATGTGGAGTATTTCACAACTGCCGATCTAACAACATCTCTAGAGTTAACAGAAAATGCTCAGAAAAAGATCAAATATCCAGTGAGCGGCAGTTCTCTTGTTGATGCCAGAGGTCAGAGGTCAGAGGAGAATGGTCATTGAATGTAACTCAACAGAACCTCAAATAACCACTCGTTACAACGAACATCTGAACGCACAACACGTCCAACCTTGAAGCAGAAGACCACGCCACCACTTCACAGGGTACACCTTGCTAGCTAGTAAAGTGGCCGGTGAGTGTACAGGATTTATGCATCAAGTTCACAATACAACTTACCAGGAGCATAAAATATATGAGCTAACTCTGAACATAAGAGAAAAACAAAACTGCAGTTGCATTTATTCTAAGTCATGCAAATACAACTAAGTGCCTGATAGCTGTCTCTCATTAACAGATCAATAAACATGAACCGACAATTTTCAAAGGTATTATTTTCATTTTTTATTTGAGTCATAAAGAAGCCAACAGTCAAGTCTTCTGCCTCAGCTTGTCCACTGTTATTCAGAAATAGCAACAGGTTGTCTTATTCTGGCTTCCAGATCTGCACGACTCGCATCTACAGTACAAATCCAGTGTTTTTCACTTTCAAACAATTTGTATGGAGTGCAGCAAACTTTCCATCTATCTGTCCAAACAACCACCCCTCCTGCTCCTCATCTATTTATCCATCTGTCAAATGGTCTCGAGTGAATGTGTGAGGCTGGAGAATTGTAGTGCTGAATGATGGATATCAGCCCTTTCATTTCCATCAGAGTAAAGGTTAACAGCTCATCATTCTTCCTACACCTGAGGTGAAGGAGTGCTGGGGCACTGAAAGCAGTGGACTGACAATACAAGCGGCCTCTACAGATTCAATATTGTCCTGGCAGGTAGAAAAGAAAGCTGTTATCCTCTGACCTTTAAGTCCAATGTAAACCAATACACACCTGAAAACAAGGATGGCGGTTTGTTGGGGTTTCCATTGCACAGCGGTGATTTGGTATAAAAACAACAAACTATATGTTTGACAGAAGGCTGACCAGACATAAAATGTTCCTTTTCTAACAAAAGCACAAGAGTAAATATCACACAGGAAGGTTTATTTTACATAAGAGTTGTTTTTAAAGTCATCTCACCAGAGAGGAGGAGAGCCTTGTCCACTGTGAACTCCTCAGCAAATCGGATGTGGCAGAAGTTTTTCTTGCTTTTTCTGATGGCAGCAATGTCCCCACACTGTCCAAAGACCTCCACGATGAGCTGCTCGGTGGCGTTCTCCGGCAGGCCGCCGACAAATACCGTCTTACACCCTGGAGGGCGTTCCCTTGTGGCTGGAGCAGGAAGGTCTGCCAAACATGGAGAAGGCAAAAAGAGACTACATTATTTTAATTGAAGGTACAACTGCAGTCCCAACCTGACACAGCTAGACAGTGGCGGACTCAGGGAAACAAGAATAAAGAAGGCACCAGCTGCTTGCATTGTGACTTGTTAATGTAATATCTTGTCATTAATAGCTAATGAAAGATATCAGGATACATCAGAATATTTCCGGCTTATTTGGAGCAAAGTCATATGGATTTAGTCAGCTTTCCAATTCCAGTTTGGCTGGGTTTCCTTTGGAATGCTTCCACTGAAGTCAATTTTTTTTTTTTGGTCAACAATCAATAAGCAAAGATCTGCTATAGGTTGTGACATGCTTTTTTAATTTTGCTTCACATTTATTCTATCATCTAGCAACACATAATACAACATATTCAACCCTAAAATAGATGAATTCAGTTGAAAAAAGCCTGAAAACATAATAAGTTTTAGTATATTACTTCTGTCTCTTATCTCCCTCAGTCAGTCAGGAACAACATGACCATCAATAGAATCAAGTGGAGTGTTTAAAGTACTCGATAATTAAGCTAGATCATAATAAAAAATGTGATGATGGGAATTCTTCCTCTGAAAATGTTTCTTCTTGACATTTATACTGTAATTTTTTCCACATATTTTCCCACCTTATAACGACATGCTCTGAGGCAGAGGAATCTGCTGTGAGAAACCAATAAAATTGTGATAAAAGGTTACCTGAGAAAGTCAAGTCAATTTTATTTACATAGCCTAATATCACAGATCACAAATTTGCCTCAGGGGGGCTTTGCAATCTGTGCAGCATACGACTACCAACTGTTTGTAGACCCTCGATACAGATGAGGAAAAAGTTCCTCAAATGAAAAAAGGAAAAACTAAAATTACAGCAAAATCAGCAATTTAGCTTTCCTTGGCGATGTGCTGATCTGAAGAGACGGCTGATCAAACATGACACAAACATTCTTGGCTTCTTCTCCGTTTTATTATAATTTAGGAGCAGGAATGATGTGACATTCAGTCTTTCACAGCAGACAAGCAGGCAGTGATATGGAATTATCATCCACATTTACAGGCACATACAGCGACGTATCGTCAGCGTAGTGGTAGAAAATAACTTTATTATATTGCATATACTGCATATAAATTGGCCAAGAGGTTAAACATAAAAAAGGGAAGCAGAGGGCAAAGATGCATCAGTGTGGAGATGCGTTTGTGATTATTTTAGACATTTTGTTTTGTACGCCTTTATCCGGAGATTTCTGACATAATTCCCTGTTGCCAGTGGTATGGCTGATAATCAGAGAGCTGCGGGGTAGGGAAACAGTCACAATGTCGTACAGCCTGATAGTCTGCATTGTGTATTTTTCCTTGCATGACCATATTAACTAAACCAGTGGACTGAAAATCTGCACTAACGACTAACCTGCAGGCTCTGATAATCATTTAATCCCCTGCAACCTGCCGAGCACCAAGTACCTCATGTCACACTTGATGCAAACACACGTCCATATTCTTAGAATACGGTTCAGGTCAACCTCTTTCAGCAGGTCATAATGACACCAGCATGAAGGCCAATTATCCATAAAACCAAATCCCTGCTTCCTGCCATAACGAGCAAGCGAGAGGTTCAGTGGAGGAAACCTGCTCCTTACAAAGTAATGATGAGATACACTGAAGGGGAAAGGTTTTCTATGACCATACTGTGATGGAAATATAGCACGATAAGCAATAACATGGAACAATATGGCTGAACCATTTTTATATTACAGAGATAATCTCGTCACGCCATCCCTAGCATGAAAATCAAATCCTTTTGGCCGGACAGAGCCTGATCCTTTTGTGTCAGTCGTTTGAAGCATGAAGGACGTTACTGACTGAACAAAGATAAATGTTGACTGATCTAATCTCAGAGAGATGAAGCTTTCCATGGATGATATGAGTGACTGGGTTCGTCTGCACATGGGAACCTGGGAAATTGATTGATGTTAAACCATAAGGGTTTTAATGTTGGCACTGACTCACCTACAAATGATGGTATCAAGTTCGGTGTTACCTGGTATATCTAGTGTGGCCATATGGATACAAAATTAGAAACATTCCTTAATAACACAAAATATGTCAAACTGAAACCACAAAGTGACCATTTTAATCTTTCTGATCTTTCTGGTTTTATTGCAGAAATGATATGTCAGACTCTGTTTTAGATAGATGTACCTAATAATCAATCTAATGCTATTTTAAAATAACACAGAGGTCTCATGTCTGCAGTGACTTTTTGTTAGTACTTTCCTATGAAAAGGCATGCCATTTCAAATCACTGACACTGCTGTTGAGAATCTCCTGCACGGCAAAGCTCTGATCGATCTAAACTCCAGTCTGACAGCAAGTATTTAAAAAGCTGTTTGCTTGTCATCTTTCGGACGGACCTGACAAAGCATGAATTCACACTTCAGCATCATGATGCCATTATGTCAGCATCCTTTTTAATCCATCGACTGCAATTAAATCACTGCAAAATCAGTTTATTTATGTATTAGTAACATACTGGGACTCGTCTACACACAGTTTCTGGATGATATTATGAATCCAGACATGACAGGGTTTGGGTTTCTGACCTATCTGGGACTCGCAGAACAGGTACAAAGCAGCAATAATGGTCATTTCCACCACAGCTGATGACTGTGTTGCGTGAGGCAAACATGTGGCCTGTAAGAGACTAGGTAAGGCTTTGGTTTTAGCTGAATCAATTGCCAGAAATGCTTTGCTACATGGCTAAAGCAGCTGTTGATCACTTAAAGTCACTACCAGTTGGTCAAGATGAGTGAGGAGTCAGCAGCCAATGTTGATATAAAACAATCAAGAAAATAGCTTTTTCATTTTACACTTGCAAATTACCACAAAAATAAATGTGCAAAAAAAGATGATAAGTCCATTAGTATGACAGATAAGATACAGACAAGATAGATACATACATGCTCTCACACACTCATGGACAAGACCAACATTAACAAGTTTTTTTTTTTCATAAAAGTTAGTAAATGTATTATCTTAGCATCACTACTTTGATCACTAAAGAATGATACAAGTGTTTAGTTGAGGATATTTATAGACAATATATAATCATAGTTATGAAATAATGTCAGCATATATAATGGATTCACATTAAATGTATCATATCAACAACAATGGCTGGTCATAACAAAGAGACAACTTTAATTACATTAGTGAGACTTCACTTCACAGTTTAAATACGTTCCTTATGTTACTGTTTAAAAATATGCACCTATATGTGGGAGGAAAAATATAACACCATATTATATCCTATTCTTACCACAGCCATCAAAAAGTCATTGCTGACTGACACTTGGTTATGTGAAAAGTAAGTCAGGCAGAGCTGAAATGTAGGACTCATTCATGAACACTTTGAGCCGCTGAAACCACTTTCCTGTGGCAATAAAGCTGTAGCCTAAATCATACGACTTTCCATCAATCATGCCCTTAATTAGAAAAAATACAGTGTACTTTTCACTCAGCACTCAAAAGGTTGGACATGAAATATTAAATGATGGGCCCAAGAGGAGCCGTTATCCAGTCCTGTAGCTTTAGTGCTGGAGAGCCTGTAGCAAAGTTATGGTAAAACACATCAAAGCCACTTTATGGCTTTGTCCTCCTCATGTCACAGCTTGCTCTGGCACATGGCCCGAACACCTTCGTCCCCCGACCTTGGTGATGATGATGGCATTAAAACTGGAGCATGCACACACTCAGAGCTGCTCCCTCACTGTGTACTCAAAACCAGCAAACACACACACACACACACACACCAGCTCTAGGACAGCACCAAGGTGATAGTTTCCCTGCCTTTACTTTGCAGTCAGCTAAAACATGCTGCGCTTCATTGCACGATTCAGCATTAAATTACAATTCCTGACAGAGTTTGTCTGATGAGCGAGGAGGACAATATAAAAGGACAACAAGGTAACAATCTGACATTTAGCTGACATCCTTGCTTCATAAAAGCCTGTCTTTAAAAACCAACATTTTTTTCCAGACACACTCGAGATGTGACTGCATTACCAAATGTTTGGCTTTGAAAGCAGGATGAAATCCATATTGGGGACTTTTTAGAAATATAAGCACGTAGACGGGAGGGTTCTGAAGGGCATCTTTGGTCTTTTACTTGAGGGTAATTACAGACAGACAAGTCTGACATCGATGAAAAAGTGTTGGAAAAAGAAGCGCCGCAGGAACTGATGACCATTAAAGACACTCACAGAGTAATTCCCTGAAGCAACTAATGAAATGTAGGTCTTCCGCATTAAAGGGCCAGAGACAAAAATAGGTTTGTGTCTGTGTGTGTGGGAGTCATGAAGAGGAAGACAGAGACAAAGTTTAATCAAACCTTTAGTTTCTCTGTCTAAAGAAAAAGTCCAAACCCTGTATAGAAAATAAACCAGGGTCTATTGGAGATGCTGCTTCATGACTGACTGAGTGTTCACAATTCAACAGACAAAAAAACAACAACAGACAAATCAACACTTGTGCTTTAAAGTAACACCAAAAATAAAATAGATTGTATATAAACTTGTATACTCAAATCTCTAGGCTACCTATGGTCCAGGAAGCACTTTCTATTGAAAGCATTATTGTAAACAGACTTTGATGGAAGTAAAAAGAAAGATTTATAAAATTATCTGAACAAACAATTGCAAAACAAAGAATTTTCAGGATGCAGGATGTTTTTTTGTAAACATGAGATTGTTTTTGTTGTCTTTTATTTGGTCTCCCTCAGAGTGTGTTTGCACTGAAATACTTTCACTGATCGTTATCTGCTCTCCTAACCGCAGTGTTGCTAACTTTTTCCCAATGCAAGTACCTAGTATTAGCCCCTAAAATCGCTAAAAAAGATATCGACATAAGCTCATTTACAAATTGGTGAAGTCACCGTGGATCAGCTTAGTTTGGGGCTTGCAATACCAGGATATATACAGAAATCTTTACATCCTCAGATGACGTTTAATACTTTTAAATGGCCGTACTACGTTTTAATAGTAATAGTAAGAAAATCAATTTCAATTATTTGGCGGAACAACCATGAAAGACCTGAATCTTAACACAAAGGCCTTAAAAGCAATGATATTACATATCGTATATATATATAAATTAAACAAGAAAAAAGAGATTTATTCATGAGTTTATGTGATATATAAAGATAAAGACACAGATATGAATGAGTGATGATAGAGAGAGAGAGAGATGCTGAGTTTCAGTGATGTTCGGCTTAAGGTCAATGAGGAGGAAGCTGCATGTAATGTCCAAGGTGGAGTAGCTGGGGGTCCTGCTTCCTGTGATAGCTGCCATATGCAACCTGCTGCC
>CAFUXE010000836.1:123577-143240 GCA_903364295.1 Serranus cabrilla | reverse complement strand
TGCCAGCTTGCCAGATAGAAGTGCGACATCAGAGCTTGGAAAGTAAGCTAATATATTTGTCTTCATTACATTGCTGGCAATTAGTTGTTGTACAGTGAAGTATTTCATACAACATTCAAAATAACAAACTAGACCTTTAAGGCTGCATTCATATATTAAAGGAAAGACCACACGCTCCCAGCGTCAATGTTGCTATTTGACATTAGCTATATTGGCAAGCAGCTAACTTACTAACATACCTAAAGCTGCCATAAGGTCTCCTTTACTTGAGGTACAGTCTTTTCTGAGAAGACATGACAAGCCTGTATTAGTTTGTAAGTAATATGGCAGCTGACACAAATCAAATGTTTGGACCATCAGACAAACCAATAAGTTGAAGGCTTGGCCTTACCTATTACAGAGGTCACCTCAACTATGTTTTCCTTCGAGGTGCAAAACTTTACTTTTAGTGGTGCAAAGATATTGGACTTGCCCATCTGACCACCATTATTGCTTTGGTGTGTGTGTGTGTGTGTGTCTGTGTTGTGCATCATGCTGTCATCACATGGTTCTTTGATTATGTCAACAACTTGAGGAAACCAAACAGACGGCTGAATCCATGCAGGGTAACGAGAGTCCTGCTTTGTTCAACAGTGTCCACTCGTCATGACACTTTCACTCCTATATATTTTTATTTTCATTGAGAGAAAATGTTATCCAAAGGTCTGGTAACATTTACATAAAAATCTAAACTGACCCTGTGTCTAAGTTTTTCACTGGGACTCAAGAAAATGACTTTTCATTTTCTGCTGTCAATCAAAGCTCAGCTTTCGAAGGGAAGTGATCCAAGACAAGATGAGAAGACAGAGAGAGAAAAAGAGAGAGGATGTGATGTGGATGAGAAAGGAAGAGCAGGTACAGCCCACTTTGAATAGAATTAACTTGTATGTATGTTCCTGTGCTGGCCAACATTAACAAAAACTGACCCAGTCCAAAACTGTATAAATACAGTGATTGAGCTTTAGCCTCATTCAAATCCAAATTGATCCGAACCCAAAGATGTAATAAAGAAGGTGTAGGCATTTATTATTTCATTACTTTTAATACTCTTTGGCAGGAGAGACAAATGAGGAGTCACGGAGAAAAGGACAGGCAGTGACAGGGCGAGAGAGATGGTCATGATTAAATTTCTCCATAGTGTGAATTTTATTGAAACGCTTAAATTTAACAGTCAACCCAATTTTCAGACGTGTCACAATTGTTCTAAGCTCTTCCGTTTTTCCAAATTGTAGAGTGAATCATTCATTACAACATTTAACCTGATTCACATAACTGCTTAATATTTATGCTTCTATTCACTGACATGGTTTTAAAGCTTGTTATCCCATTTTTGGTCTCCAGACTTCTTACAAGACATATTTAGATGAGGGAAATCTTTGGTAGTTTATACTTGTACTTTATATTTCTGAGACCCTGCATATAGAAAGGTTTATGGCTATTTCAATGCACACACAATGCCATGTATATGCATTGATACGTCTTCACCCTGATTGACTTGTCAATCTCAAGTTAGGAAAGCATTCTCTGCTTTATTTTACTCTAAAAGTTACCAGAATTCACAAAATGAACATTATACTGTGTTTAAGAAGACTTAGACTTTGGATTGAGACCATAAACTCATGAGAAAAATGTTTACTAAGGTAGTAAATCAAGTGAGAAGAAGCTTAATTCTCTCATAGACTCTCTATACAATCACTTCTTTTTGCAACCAGTTGAGTCGCCCCCTGCTGCTCATTAGAAACAATGCAAGGTCTTTTTTTTACGGATTTATTGGACAGATGAAGAGAGAGAACGTAGCTGTCAATATTAAGCGACCAAGAAATAAATCGTTCAGACAACTGATGTTAAGAAATCATATTGGGTGTTTCTGATGGTTAAGACAGTAAATTGTTGTCAAGGTTGACTAGAGGACAGAGGAGTACATGGATGTAAAAACCTCCCTTAATCTTTCTTCAGAGGACAATATGAGTTATGAGTCCTAAAGTCTCTTGAAAACTCTTGAAAAAGCTAAATTATATCCCAGAGATAAAGTGTCTTAGACATAGCTGCCAGAGTGAATAAATCCTTCCAGATTTAGAGATGAGAGTGTCTGTGTGTCTGTGATAATAAGTGGTAGCTTGTAAGGTCGTAAGGTCAGTGAGAGAGAGGCAGAGAGCGACAGAGAGGAAGAAAGAGAGACACCCAAACAGACAGAGTCAGACGTAATCATATTTGACAGAGAGTGGAGAGATGGAGGAGAACCATTTTTCTGGCTATTCCATGGCACTGTGCTGCCATCACAGTGTGGGTGTATGACTCAGTGATATAACAAACTCCATTCAGTATCCCCATAATAACCCCGCGCCAACCTCCATTCACCAAGCCTGACCATAAAGATATCTATCATATAGAAATCAATAGACTTTTCATCTTTATGGTCAACACAACTCAAACTGAATACAAGTTTACCTGAATGGATTCAATAACATTAATCTGTGCAGACAAAACACAGCCTCCAGTCTGACCACAGGGACTCCATCTGTCTCACACAAACTCTGACTCAACAGTTATACCAGTTTATACATAAAGGAAGAAAAAGCATCATATATATTACATCCTACTTATCTAATGGCATGCTAAATTAGTAAAACAGCAATAAAAAACAGCAAGTTCAATGACTTTTAGCTATGATTCTAAAAATAAATTATTTCATAAAAAGTCAATAAAGGAAGAATTAACAAATAAGTCATCTTAATGCATATTAAATGAAGTGATAATATTTGATGTGTGGACAGCTACTCCAGCACTGTTGGAGAACTTTGCAGATGTGGTCTCCACTCAAAAATGATGCCATAAGTACAGGCAGCAAAACATGATACACATTTACATTTTTGACTGTCATCCACTGCCTCTAGTGGCTGTAGTGATTATGATGGCAAGTAGGAGTATAAAACAGATACAGGGACAAGTGGAGCAGGCTGAAGTATTGATATGAAAACACGATTATGGGTGTTTCTACATTTTCAGGGCTCACTGTCAAAGTGGAAATGAGGCTCATGCACATGCATCCAGTTCTACTTTTTAATTCTGACTCAAAGAATGTTTAAACACATCTCTCTTTGTGCATGCTTTTGTCCTGAATCTACAGTTTTATTGCATTTGCTGTTGATGCCACAGGCTCAAGTTGTTGTTGTAGCACAAAGATACAAAATATAATCAGTCCCTTTCTGCACCAATAAGTGACAAAAAAATGATGCTTTGTTTTGACCTTAAGTTGTTGTAACAGTGACAAAAAAAGTTTCATCAAATCCAGCGGACTGCTGTAATGGACAGACAAACAAATAAACAAACTGATACAGTCTGATCTCCTGCCTGCCTCCTGCTGCCACACTGAATAAAAAACAGTTAAATTCCAAAATAAGATGGCTATGTTACAGAATAACAAAATGACTCACACGAAATGACAGATAACGTAGAATTAAATCAAATTAGGGATTTTTTGGTGCTGACACTTTTACAGAACAAACTCTTTTATTCAGTCTGTCATGTTATCTGTCCACTCTGCACCAGTGATACTTTAATAATAACAATAATTGGCTTTATTTATATAGCACTTATCCAAAAGCAGAGTAGACAAAGTGCTTCGCAGTCTGTTGGTGCAGCTGTCTGGACAGCTCTGATTAAATCATAGAGGATGAAATGCAGGGACTCTTAAATCAAAGGAACACTGTGACATTTTGGGAAATACACTTGTTTGTTTTCTTCGCAGCAGATCAATATCAATTTTATCTCTGTCTGTTCAGTGTGGATAAGTCCAACATTTGTTTAGCCTGGCAGAGAACCGGGCTTTCAGCCACACCAAAGCCGTCTTATGTTCATTTACATTGAGTATTTTATGTGTAGAAATAGAAAAATGACAAATTGAGGTATAATGAGCAGTTGTGGAGGTATTTACTTCACCCACGGGCAGCGTGCAGCTTCTCAAAACTTCTGTCAGTGTTGGGTTTAAAGACCCTGCACAGCCATGGCACACCCACACAGCTGTTAATTATTGTGCCTGATTAGAGGTTTGCTCTGGACTGTGTGGGTTTGTACAGACTGATTGACATCTCCCTCACGCTCATAGAGGTTTTGTAGCACCTGCCAGAGTCGGACATATCACAGTATTGGTACATGGGCTCCGTATGAAACTCCTCACTAATATGCTAAAACAATGTGAGATTTATTGAGAATGGTCTCCCTCAAAAAATGACCCCATAGGTCATTTGTACAGACCCTTATTTACATTTAAGCCTGTCCTCCGCTGTCCTCTAGTAGCTGTTATAATGAATTAATCAATGTGGAGTTTAAATGGCGAAATTTGCGCTTGGGGAGGGAAGGAGGGTCGTTCACCCAGGATCCATTTGCCAAAACAGGAGTAAACAAGGTGATTTAAACACCACTGAACTTCTGCTCATGTTTTTATGTAACTATGTAACTGTCTGGTTTAACGCCATACCGGGATATTTTTTGCCCTAAACCTAGATCAGTGGTTTTGTAGCCTAAATTAAACGTCACTGCAGCCAACAGTGAACCGTACGTGCATGTATAATGCCTTAGGTTGGAGATCATGTTGGATTTATTAGTATATTCAAGACCTTATGGTACCATAGCAGGTGATTTACATACTATTTAAAGTAAAATATTACAGTGTAAATGCCGGCCTGATTTATTCATTTTATGTTAGATTTGTTTGCTTGTTTATTCTTGTTTGGCAGTGATTTTATTCTGTCAATGCTTCCTTTGTACGTGTATGATTCTGATGTTTTCTTTTGATACGATATATGTTGTCAGTTTGAAGTAAAGATTTTTTGACACTGACCAAGGCACCTCTGTCTGTCTTTTTTTTCAGTTTGGCACTGCCTTTGATTTTATTTTGTCAATGCTTCGGCTGCATGTGTAAAATTCTGATGTTTTCTTTTGATACTATGTACTGTATGTTGACAGTTTTAAATAAAGATTTTAAAAGCAGACAGCCCCCGAGGCGGCTCTGAAATGAGATACACAACGAGATCGCCTGCGGTACACATTTTATAACAGCCAAAACACTCCTACAGATGTGAGGAAAAACCAACAACTCAAAGGTTTGTTCATGCTCGCTGTCAGAGACAACAGAGCTGCTGGAGCTGAGGTTGGTACAGAATATCTAATCAGCTAATCACATGGCAGCAGCTCAACAGGGATGCTTAAATTATATTTCTTTAAATAAAAAATCCACCAAGTGTAAATACTAAGGAGATAATTTTGCTGTTTTAAAAGCAACTTGTCTGAGTTTACAGGTTAACACATTTTTGGCACCATTTCTCAATTACTCAATTCTAATTAGGTTATTCTGTACTGTATTTTAGTTACTTATCTGACTGCATATTCACTAATACTAATATATATTCTTAGCAAATAACAGGAGATTATAGAGTCAATTTGGCGCCTAAAATCCAAGACCCAGCCATGAATCCAGAGACCATGAGTCCAGCCTTGATGAAATTATAGTTGGTCTGTGTGTGATGGTATTCCCATCTTTTCAACAGTCACTGCTGTTTAATTGGGTAAGCATCAAACTACAGCCAGTGTTGGTTCTCTATCTCTAATTTTCCCTGGGTCTCTTTCATTTTTTTAATGGATCACTGAGGGCTTCTATCTTTGATGTAATGTTGGCTCGCTGACTCACAAACAGGAAACAACACAGAAAGACCATTTTTGGAGTCTTATTTCTCCATGTGTGAACAACTGTTCTGGAACAAGTCTCTGCTCTGTGCTGAACACCCAAAGATAAAGCTGATATATCTCCTCACCTGAATCCAAACATGACAACAAACAGGTGTGTTTCCCAATTTCAACAACCTTCACATAAATCACACACACACTGTTTTAGCTGGAAAGTGAGTTTTTTTCTCTACAGTCAGCACAGAGCAGGATTCTGTTAGTAATGATGGAGGATCAGTAGTCAATCCATCTGGACGAGTTCAAAGACCATAAAACACAATATGTGACTAACTGTGCGTGTGCAACTTTTATAGCTTGTTGTGCTCTTTGCCTTGTGTTTGTGTGTGTGTGAGGCTCAGAGGCGAAGTCATGCATTTGTGTGTGCTGAGTATGTTCAGAGTGGCTCTAAAGGTTCAGCAGGTTCAGAGCTAACAGACTGGAAATATGACCGTGCATCTTCTGCCAAAGTCTACCAGACCTATGGATTATAGATGGAGTTCAGCAGAGGTCGGGTTTACTGCTCGGAGGCGTCCTTTCAGCTGCCTGTTTAAGTGCAGGCAGCGCAGGGATTGTGGACGCACAGTCATAGCTCTGACTGCACTTAGCATTCAACTTTGATTGACCTGAGACTTCCGCTTCATAAATGGTTAAAGGGAGAGAGACGGACAGAGTCGGTCGGAGAAAAAGAAACTGGTAGGAGTACTTCAAAAAGAATGATTTCATCCTGTCTGACAAAGTGTCCGTCCGACTGTCTGCAGATGGATAATACTGATCTCCACGGAGACAAAACTACCTCACTGGTTTTCTTTTCAACAAGGTTATATAATAGAGTTCCGCTCTACATGGAGATGCACTGTATATTCACAGAAGAAAAAAACCCCAATGCTCTCTCAAAACGAGTGATAGCACAAAAGATTATGGTGCTGTTTCAACAGTTTAAACTAAAGATGTTTAAAGTAAAGATTAATTTACGCAATTAAAGCAATTACATGGAGTTTTTCACTGGTTGTGAAGCCAACTCAATCTAAAACTAATGATCCACATGAATAAAACCGAAGACTGGCTATTTCTCCTGAGATGTGGAAGTAAGAATGCTTTATTAAGTTGATTTTCTTCCACTATTTGAGTAAAAGGGATGTAAGAAATATATTGCAAAGATTTGTTTCTCAAAATTTTATTTTTTTATTTCCTTTTTACCCGTCTCTTGTAGTGGAAACTGGGTCTTTTCCACAGAAAGTACACTATAGTACTGTACATTTACATTATAAAATCATATTCACTTTCATGAAATGTACTGTCAAAGTTAATGTGCATGCTTTTAACTAGTGTTTGTTCAAGTGTGCATGTGTGTGCATGTTTTTTATAATCTGTCTTCCTCAATTTAAACCTTTTCTGCCTTTTCAGTGCTCTGTTTACTGAAGGATGGAAAATGGTTGAAAATGTGAAGAAGCGAGTCCAACTGCACTCCACAGAGAAATGCGTATTTTAAAAATTAACATACACTTTTAAAAACTTAATATAAAAGATTTAAGACTCTTATAAATAGATAAAAAAATCCTTATGAAGAGCAAAAACGTTATATCTTTATATATTTGCGCACGTTTCTTCCTTACTGCCATAAAACGAGCTTGAAATGACAGAAAATGTGTTGTGTTGGTCACACCCCCTGTACGTAACGTCATTAGAAAGCCCAGTATGTGCTTTACACAGGACATTAGGACTCTAATAGATTGCATGCATGGTGTTTGAAATGAAGGCCTCAGTGTCACGTTCCTCACAGAGGACAAATACTTAAAGCTGGGCCCCTAATTCCTGAAATAGACAGTAAGTATTAAGTTAACCAGTTCAAAAGTACATTTAGTATATTCTTCCTTAGACTCTTGTATTTTTAATGTTATGCGTTGTGGTTATAAGTCATACTAGGGCAGAATTAGCGAAAAGAAAAGAAGAAAAGATGCTGAATTTGCAGCACAACTCAGATTATGACATGTGCTGTTTGAGTTTTTTAGTTCGACTGAGTAAAAGCTAAAACTGTGAAACTCTCAGCTCTCTAAAATCCAAATCAGCAGCGTGTGCTCTGATGTGGCTGTGGGTTACAGCGGCTGACTCAGCTGTAATGAGACATTAATGAAGACGTTGGATAATTTGGGCTGGCGAGGGAGAGAGAGAGAGAGAGGGAGAGATGAGGGGGAATAGGGAAGAGGAAGGAAGAGGCAAAGGTAGGGAAGCACCAGCTGCTTTTCCAGATGATCCATGAGGGGAGCCACAGCTGTCCCGTTCACCCGAACATCCTCCCTCTCCATCTCTTTCTCCTCCCTCTGTCCTCTCTACACCACCCCTCAGAAACCGCTTCAGCAAAACGACTCTAATGAAGATATATTACCACAGCTAAGGTCTTATCCATTGTTTGCCACACAGATCGTCTCCCTCTCGCTGCGTGGGCAGGAGTGTTTCCCTCCATCTCCATCACGGACAGATCCCGCTCTGTCCGTGATGTTTATGACTCTCTTGAAAGGAGAGCGGGGAGAGCCTGGGGTGAGTGTGGGAGCAGTAAATACCACAAATATAAGAATTAGTAAGAGTGACTCTTTCACAGTCATTTATATGAACATATGGATTCAAATTAAATCATATGCATGTGTAACAATAGGGAATGAAAAACATGTGCTAAGTACCACTAATGAGGAGAGAAAATTGGCTAATCACAGATGTGGAGTGAAACAGTGCAGCCTATGGAAAATAGAAAGAGTGAATATAATGTTCTCAATGCAATACTTAACAATGAAGTGCTCTCTGAGGCTGTAATGACATTGGAAAATAATAAACAGATGGGCTCACACGCTAATGCTTCATTTATCTTCAAGCTCTCGGCTCTAAAACATTTATCCCGTGTTCTGAAAGTAACGTTAATGAAGTGCTATAAGTCTGTGTCGGCTGAGTACAATTTATTGGAATGAGACGCTGTGTGCTCTCTTAAGGACATAGCAATGACACAGCTCTCTGATTGGTTACATGTGGGCATGAAGCTCATGGATTGGGAACAAAAGACACATGAAGAAGAAAGGAATGTGAGCCATGTTGAATCCATGTGTTGTAGCCTCTTTTAGCAGCATTTATTAATAACTTTAACCCTCATTTACTGAGAAAAGCTGAAATGATGGCTGTTTAATTCGGACAGGAAGCCACCGTAAATTATCCTTTATTTGTATTTATTTGTGTATTTATTTTTAATTTCCAACACAGGAAACCTTGGCAGAGATGTCGTTCCTTGCATTACTTTTTTTTATTTGTTTTAGTTTATTTATCTAGTATTTTTTTTACCTTTCTTATTATTTTATGTTCCTTTATTTAGTTTCTTTATTTCTTTATTTGTTATTTGTTTAACAGGGGATGAGGAAAGCAGAAAAAGAAGAAATGGAACATGGCCCATTATGTAAACTGCTGCTATACAGCTTCACGTGTTATCCAATAAATATATTTCAATTCCAATCATCACATCTACATTAACTTCCATCACTATACAAACCCGACTACCACAGTCTAAATCTTCATCTGTTATGCACAAAGAAACTAAAATCATTATCGTAAACTGAAGTGGGAGAGCCTATTTTATGTATGAGAGATTCTTTTAATTTCAGATCCATAAAAACAATTTCCCCCCCGTGTTACAAGAGGTTAAAAAAACCCTTGGATATCCAAAGTCATAAAATAACCAACCATTCATGCCAATTATGGATAAATAAATGAATAGCCTATCCAGCAAAACACTTTACATGTCAGCTAATAGGAATTAAACAAGAATAACTACTTAGTGTGCTGTCATTCAGTGCTTGTGCACTGTCAGATGTTATGAAGCGGCCGTAGAATTTGCTCTGTAATAACGTTAAATGATGGGGCTGATACAGAACTGTATCAGTGGGTACTTTATGAGAAGCGGGGGCCAGCGTCCCCCGGGCTCAGGGTGGTCATTTATTAAGGATTTAATGGCAAAGTACGTTTTAAAATCCATTAGTGATGCAGCCTGTGACAGAGCAGGACACAGGCTTCTTCCTCACTCCACCGATCTCTTTTACTCTCCCTCTCACGCGTCCAACAAGGCTTCAAACCACACGGCCACACGCGCCCTTTGTTCCTACCCGAGAATACGACACACAGGAGGCGTTTTCAAAAGTAGTTTTTAAAAGATTACAATTTTGTTGCATTTATGTGACAAAACTACTTCTCTAAGGACAGAAAAGTTCCTGGTTAGGCAGTTAAAAGAGTAAAATAAATACATGGTCGTAATAAGAATTGTAAGGTATTTCGGGGGAGGACAGTCTCTTGGATCAGATGTCAAATATCACATCAACATCGTCTTTTCATATTCATTTGCTGTCAAAACTAAGCAATAAGAAACATTCCTGTAAAAATCACCTGTGTCTCAGTGACAACAAGCCATTACTTTACCAGATATATGTCAGGAGCTTCCTTGGTGGAGGTCTGTGCTTTTCTAGTTGTTTATAGTTTTTTAACACTGTTTCAGACACCAAGGCCAACGTGATGCTGTGTGTAATATTCCCGGGCATCCACATGGGGAAAAGTTTTCCTTCATAAGTTCATACATTTTATAGCTGCATCGACTTTCACACTGAACATGAAGAAATGACTAAATGAACATCACACAGATCCTGATGGACAATCAGCTCTGTGAAAAAAGTATAATTTGTGCTTTAACTTGAGTTTCAAAATAGTTCTTTTTGCTGTAACCGTTCCAGAACTTCTCGTCTTCTGCTGCTTTTGTCCTTTGGGAATTATTTACTCCTTCACATGATGTTCTGTTTAAAGTTAATGTACTACAGTAGTGAGACCTTGTAAGCTTTTAGTATATTCACAATTATTACACTCACAAGTGTCTTATTATTCAGATTTAATGAATTTCCTTTTAAGTAATTCCTATAAATATTGCTCCAAACAAATGCAACCCTCACTGAGACACTTGGCCAATGAATGTAGATAAGTTAAAAGTGTAGCTTATGAAAGCGAGAATTTTCACTTCTCTCTCCATCTCACTTTTAAAAACACACTCACAAAGTATTTTTCTTACACAAAATAGTTTTCCACACTGACAGATCAACACCAGCTCCTCCAAATCAAATGCAGTGAAAAAGCTTCATTAGAGGGAATTCAGCAGTGTACCAATCAACACCCGGTTCATTGGTGATGTACTGCCAGTTGTTAGTCTGAAACTGCCTGTAAAACACAGACCATATTGGAGATGATGCTTTTTTTAATAGCAGACATAACATTACAGTATGTTAATAAACTGGGAACTGTATTCTTATTGCAATAAAGAGAGCTGTTTATGCTTCTTCTCACTGAGAGCAAAACCGTCCATAGATAAGAACATAAACCACCATCCTGTGCACTGAAGTTTATGGTTTCTGTACAAATAACATTTTATTGTTGATTGTATTTGTATTATTGCACTGTGACTGTGCATTTATGCTTTCAGGGCACAGCCGTACCCGCTGAGTCACACTCTTCAACAAAAGATATTTGCTCATGTCTCAGTTGGGGTTGTGAACCGTGGTTTAAGGAACCAGGCCTTAGAGGGATTATGGGGATGTTGACGTGTTTATATATGTTGACTTTCAGCGAGCTAGGTTACACAGAAAGGATCAGCATGCAGAAACATTATCTTCTCCTAAACCCCTCCGTTGTAAACTTGGCACATTTGATACGCTGACACACACTCTGTACATGCTGGCACATTTTCAGCTGCTGACCCAGAGCGACCCGATCAAAGCAGACACCGGTTGTACATCAAAACTCTGTTTCTATGAACACAGGCTGGGACCTCAGATACACGTCTTTCAGTGCAACGGTTCTACGTGTTGGGAGATGCCATAATTATCTTTCCTGCAGCATCCGAAAAATATGAAGCTCCAGCCAGTAGCCCGTTTTCTTAGCTGAGCACAAAGACTGAACATAAAAGATAAAAGATATTATCATTGTATAGTTTTCAATGGATACATAATGTTATAACATTCTATTTTATTTATATTTCAAAAAATTGTATGTTTCATTACAACCTATATTAATGTGTAGTTAGCAGCTTATGGCCTCTAGTGACCAATTATGCAACCAAAAAGAATAAAGTTTCAGGTTCTGCACTCAGGTGATATATGAAGACATATTCCTGCATGCTGGGCGCAGCTGATTGGCTGTCGTAGCCGGCTGGGTGGGTGCAACTGACCGATGATTTAACGTAATGTCATGTGAAATAAGTAGGGTAGATTGACACAGGACTAAAAGTGAAACTACATTTAAACAGAATTAACAAACAAAATGGTAATAATGACTAAAAGTTGAATAAATGTAATGACTTTTAGTTATCTAAAACTAAACTATGAAGGATTAAAATGACCTAAATGTGACTAAAACTAATCAGCATTGTTGTGAAAAGACTAAATCATAATTAACACCGACATGCTCGGCCAATCAGGATGGACCAAGTCAGCCCCATGGGGGCTGGACGAGGATTACTAACTCCTTGGTGAGAAGTGGAAAAACAAAGGAGCTCCTTGAAGATGTTGCCACATATACCGTAAACATCCTGAGCTCCAGCTGGACTTTGTACAGTCAGACGAGGATGACTTACCGCCCCCACGAGCCCCACACAGGTATAAAAACACACACACACACACATCGTCATCCTGTGGACACATTCGGCATTTTCCAGCCTTTACTTGAGGAAAATGAGCTAACAGCACATCCTTAATTATAACTGCCTGGGGGAGTGGATGCAGAGGAGGGGAAGCTCCAGACATTCAAACATTGACGCATCGGGAGCTGCCCAGCGCGATGAGTACAACTTCTCCAGTGCTGATGCTCACCGACTTGCTCAAGGGCACATTGAGGGCAGCGGAGGGGGAGGAAACACTGTTACTCATATGTCCTCCTACACACATATTTTCCCAGCAAGTCTGTGGATTCAAGGCAATAACCAAAAAAGGCTCTGTAACTTTTTTAACGGCTCTATCTCCCACCTCTAAACATGTAGGCAGCTATACCGTACTTACTGTATATCTTCGAACCGCAAAAAGTGACAACATAAGTCCAACAAGTTCATTTTTATGAGCTGTGGGACAGAAATTCCCACATCAATATATTTACTGTACAGTACAACAGTGTGGCACCGTGTGGCCTGTTTGGCAGCATGTAGCGTGCTTCCTGTGGTACCTGGCAGGAGCTGCTGGCCAGTCATGCTGATCGGAGGCATCCCCAGGTTGCTCATGGCTGTTGCCCAGGCGCTGGGGTCTGACATGGGCATCGTCATGGAGTTAGACGTCATGGTCAAGTTACAGTTGGCATCTGGAGAGAGAGGGACACAGAAGGAATGAGAAAACGAGGTTTAAAATTCCCCCTTTTCGCATCGTTATTCAACTATGTCAGAAGAGATGTCCATCCATTTAGATGGGAGAGCCCAGGGTCAAAAGCAGAATTACATTTGAAGTGTCGGATCTTTGGCTTTCTTTTATGACAAAACCTTATACCTTATTGACATGAGCGCTTTGTGATCTCCACCCTCATTTCATTTCTGTCACAGGAGAGAGGAGCGGAGAGGCCGCTGTCACCCTGCTCTCACTCTGACTTTCTATTGACTTTCACAGCACCAGCATTTACAATAGATTCCTCTTCAAGAAGCTGTTTTCTTCAGCTACTGCACAGAGGTTCAACAGCCCGGCCTCTCAGCACTTCCTGTCTCAGTGACTTATGACCTCTGCTGGAAAGGTTGCAGCTGCTCTGACTGACAATGCTGTCACACACATGGATGGAAAGCACACAGACACCAAGAGAGGCACGCACACACTCTGAGTTTGACAGAAAACATGAAGAATACTGCAACTGGAACAGAGCAAATCATTCTGAACTAAATCCAAACCCTTAGCTATTGCTTCTACTCATTAATCTAAGAATAAAGCCTGTTTTACACATTTCCTACAGCTAAGGTCACTTTAATGTGTAACGTCTGTGGGAGATTCAATGATGAAGTTGCAGCATTGTGGCATTTTTATTTGGTTTGGTTTGCTTTCACACTGAGCTTTATCAAGTGCACCAGGCTTTGTAAACACGTCACGCTGTTGATGTTGTCCTTCGTCTATTGGTGGAAGATGTAAAGGAGAGAGCTGCCACTTTTTCCAAGCAAGTGGCAGACTTGAATGTATTTTTGGCGCCGTTGATGCGCTGTGTGAATGAAACCATTAGCCACCATTCTGCTGCTAAATAATTTTAAGACTTTTGCTGTTTTTGTGCGTAGCCACAAGCAAATGTGTTATATGAACGTCTGACAATTCTTCAATAAGGTCTTTTCTTCTTCATTAGTCTGTCCATGAGACATTCCTCAAGCCTGCTACAACCGTTCTCATATTTCCCGCCCAAATTCATCCCAGACTGCGCTGTGTTTTGTTTCACTTTCTTCCTTTTGTTCAGATTGCGTTCTCACCTGCAGAGAACCAAACTCTGGTGCACTTGGAAGCTAACCAATAAATAAATTAAAAAATCAATTAAAAAAAATATTTTTCGGTTCTTTGGTCCCCACCAAAGTTTGTTGAGCGTTCATATATGCAAGATCCAAACCTGTACTGTAATTTGTCAGCTAATAAATATGTATAATTCAAAATAGCTTCTATAGTCAAATTTGAGGCATTTCCATATTACATTTAGTGCATAAACTCTCTTTCATCCAAGGCTATAAACACCTAATGCAACATAAAAACGTCTTTGCAACAAACAATGTTTCCACTTTCATACAGCTTTGTAATGTACTTAAAAACATCTTGACAGAAACATGGCTACTGTCTGATTGACTGCTCCTGCCCTGATTAAACATGTGATGAATCATCTGATCTCAGCTGTGATTGAAAGCTGCTCTTGAAGTTCACTCCTGCACTTCAATTTGAGTGGAAGTTGCTTGATAAATGTTTCATTCCACTCACTCGATAACTTTTCCACTCCAAAGCTGACCCTTTACTGTACTATTCTTGTCTTCAAGTTTGATGAATACGAGACATGACCAGAGTTCAACTCGACACACAATACACACCGGCATAAAACAGAAACACCGCCTCAGAGCAAAGTACAAAAATGCAGCCATTATTTCTGCGGCATATATTCTTCAACCTTCTACAGACACACATATCAGCTGCCACACAGAAACCTCAGGCTCATGGTTCTCTGCCAAGTCCTGAGTCTTGCATAGAAAAGCAAACACATTCAGATCCCCGTAGATAAAAACCTTGCAGTAAAGTCAACAGGAACACATCTTACATCCACCGGCGGCTCATTCTCCCGATCTGGAGTTCATTTCACAGCTTTAACTACTCTTACAAGTCGTGCCGGTTGAGCTCTCGCTGGCAGACCTGTAAATTAGCGAGCGGCTGCTGGCTGAGCCACAAGCCTGTCCTCCCTCCCTCCCTCTCCCTGACACTTAGTTTCACTGTGGTAATACAAACCAGCACTGAGCAGCACTGGGATTTTACACCTCAAAAAAGTTTCTCCAAGTGTCTGGTTTACTTGTTCTCACAAAGTGTGTGTGTGTGTCCCTGGCCTGTTTATATTAACACCGCACTCATAAGCAGTTTCACTCTGCTGCTGACACCAAGAAGCTTCTCTGCAAATATGCTGGAGAGAGATGTTTACAAACAACACAGCTCGATGTTTTTCACATGGCTGTAAATATGATAATTATGATATTTTAGCCATAAACCTCTCAAAAAGGCTGACAGCTTGACTCTTTATGTTTAATTGTAATAATTAAAGCTTCCAGAACTGCATTTTGTTAACAGGCTTTGACAAAAGGGGAAACCATCAGCAGCAGTGAGGGCTGCTTTACATTGCCTTTCATTCTGTTAATTAATATTCTTCTAAAAAATTCCACTGACACAACAACTACGTCCCAGCTCAGACCGACTCATTAAAACTTGGCTCCATGTTGCCATGGCAAGGCCCGATAACACATTCATCGCCGTGGTGTTGCTATGTTAATGTTCCCGAGAGGAGCCTCGCAGGCCTGTTAACTGCTTACAACCCTATTAGCTGTCCTGCTGACTGGGTGGCAGTACACTCAGAGGAGCGATAATAGAGCGGGCGGAGGGGGCTGGTGAAACATAAAGGTTTACTACACATTCATAATCCTTTAATGCAGGTATACAACACAAGGCGGGATAAGAGTCTGCATGAAAACTAATGCAGGGTGTAACAATAGGCTGCCTGCCGTCCTGCTGCCAGTAAAGACTTGATTTGGACTCAAAAAGAGGTCAGAAATTGGCCCAGTTGGGCGTGTGCCCAGAAATAGTTCCCTGACTACTATTTCTCACCTCGTGACGATTATCTTTCTCCTGCGATCGGCCCACTCTCCATTTTTCTTACGTCCTTTTTTAACAAACAACATTGCGTGCCAGATGAGACTTAGTCAGAGCGTAGTGTGGTGCATTTGTGGGGGCTGCTACTTTGGAAAACAAAGCACCAGTTACCCATTAGATGAAAAGTGATGAATCAATCTTCACGAGGTTTGTACCATTTGTCAGCAATAAGGTGCTCAGAGTTGGCTGAGTTGCTACGTACACATGCCAGTAATGGCAACAATTGCCAGTAAATGTTGCCAGTAACACCTACAGCGAACCTGAGTGATTATAAAGTGACTGTCTTCACTCAAGAATTATGTGTTAGTGAGATCCACTGTTGGTTTGTATTTGCAATCACATGAGCCATTTGTTGGACAACCTGGCACTGATATAGTACAAAATGTTCACATTACGGTAAGGAGATGTCTTCCAAACTGGCATATGACCATGTTCACAGTGAAACATCACAATGGACGATGATTTCTTTGTTGTGTCTCCGCTCTGCAGTGCTGAGCACTTGGACTGAGGAATGTGGCTGTGTGAACATCCAAACTCGTGAGATAATATGGGCAAAAAACCTGCTAACAGGAGCTGTATTCACTGTTATGAATGAAAGAATGTCAATGTTATTTTATGAATCATGACGCTCTTGGAAAAAGTGGCCAGAAATGAGTGCGTTCTGACTGTAAAAGTGCTTTTGGAATTTACCAGTAGCTCTCCCTCCCTCTCTCTTTCACACACACACACACACACTCTCTCTCTCTCTCCTTCTCTCTCTCTGTCTGTCTCTTGGATGTGTGTGATGATATTGTTGATATGAGAAGTGTCCACCTTCAGTTGCACAGGGGGAGGCGTCTTTAAGTCACAATGTCGGGCTCAGTGATGGACGTTGGAGTTGTTCATTGGCCCATTGGCTCATTAAAATGTTTTACATTCAGCTACTGTATATAAACGACAGTTTTATTTACATAAACTGTATACATTGTCATCTTTGTACAAACTTTATTCTTGACCCAGGAAACGGTAGTTTGACCCTGAAACACAATGCTCAATTCCTAACTTTTCCTGAAGCTTTCAACTCCCATCTCCCCACATATCTGACCACATATTATTGCATAAATAAAGTTCCATATATGTTGACATTTCAATAAATAATAATATGAAACTGAGCTATCACCATGAAAAACGAGCAAACCCAATCTGCTGAAGACTGCAACATATGTTTCTAACTGAACAAAAAGAGAAAGTAAGTAGACCTTGAGTTAAGATTATTTATCTCCGTCTCTCTGCACCGACGTACAAATACTAAAAGAGCATTAGACTTCCAACATTCATCAACTGTAGTCAATGTCAATGTTTAATTTGTGCCCTCAGAAAATATATCAGAAAGATGGCCTAGTCTCAGTGTACAAACCATTCTCACATGGTGACACAATATTTGTTTTCCTCATTTCCTCATGTTTAAATGAACCTCATGGGCCCCTTATTTTGACCACATATATAATTTGATCAGCTCCACATGATGGTTTGATGTCACTGATGCACAAACTAAGTAGATCCATTCGTCTCATTGTTTCAAGTTTTAATAACATTATTTTTTGTAACCCAGTTGCTGTTTTTATGAGAGATCTTTGCTGATGAACTATTGATGAAGAACAGCAGCTCTTTTGTCTCTATAGAAAGAACAAAGCAGGGAAAATTGCATACACTGCACCAAAACATGAGCAGCTCAATAAACCCAACAAAACAAACTAACATCATAACTTTACGATCCTTTAAACAGTTTAATATCACACCAGCAGTCATTTTGAAAACGGGTTTATCTGTATTCATTTGATCCGTCATATGTATTTGCTTTTCATTTCATCACGCTCACATCATCCGTCAATAACAACAGACACAACCAGCAACCTAACCTTCAGTGGATGAAGCCGTGTGTCTCTTTGACAGAGTCACAGTTGAACGCCCCTCACTTTTAAGCTGCAGATTCAAGGGCAGATTGCCTGATAATGAGTCAAAATGCATTAAGTGAGAAGCATCTGGGACAAATCTCATCTGATGAGTCTCAGCTGGTCGCCACTGGGGGAGTTTGGTTTGTCTGAAGGCCAATTCAACATGTGGTACCATGCTGTCTGAGACTAAGACACTAAGTCATGTGAACTGAAGTCAGAGGGAGTAACACAGTAGCTGACTGAAGTTAGAGAACACTTTAAAACCAACAAAGATCATGCAGACATGTTTTTAACCTCCATGCCAGAAGGTTTGTCCTTATGTGATTGTGTGCAACAGTTCTGCACAAGCTAAATGTTTTATAATAAACAGAAACCAATTAACACACTAAACATGTTATCAATAGTCGTGTTTCCATCAACACATTCACATTGCATGAGAAAAGCTTGCTACTAAACTACAAGTTTAGAAATAAAATAAATATCTTGAGGTGTGGAATTAGGAAATATTCAAGTATTTTCCAGATAAAACACCTAAACTTTAAGCCAACAGCTACTGTGACTGTTGTACAAAGTTGAAGTAGAATGTGTTAAATAAAGAAAGACACTACTGTATATGCAGAAACCATTTTGCTTTTGAAATGTTGTCAGAAGTGCGTCAGGCTTATTGAAGTGCAAAGCTAAACTGGCGGAGTAGCCTTTTAAAGTCAGGCAACAATTATTGTCTGGATATAATACTGACAAATTGTGAACACCAGCGTTCAGTGTCAAAGCCTCCAAGTGTCACTGATGCATCTTTTGACCTGCTGAATAATCTAAAGCCTGGAGAGAAAACCAAAGAAGATAAATGTTACGAATGAATAGTTTTTTGAATTATTATCGGAATTTCAGTCCTTGAAAGGGTAAACTGTTCGGAGCTAAATGACCTGGAAAAGAAACTTTCAGCTCTGAAAACTCTGGAGGCCAAACGCTCGGTCAGTCTTTTCTTTCCACCCTGATGAAGACAACGTGAGGTCAGAACCACTCGACCCTTATGAACCAACATGCCTTCACTAAATGAAGGCTTTCAATAAAACTTCTCTCCTTTCTCTGTCAAACAGCTCCTGGAGATCATTCTGCGACTTAACAGTTCAACTCTGAATAACACATGAATATAGATGGTGGCACAAAGCAAATCAGAGCATATTGTCACACATCTAATGATGAATGAGGAGCTTCCCCTGTGCCTGTAGTGCCAAATTACACTGCAGATCTAATAAGACAGAGACAAACTTTCCAGTGCTCGTCATTGTCTTTGTGCTGTTTTTATGACTTACACTTCCTGCTTTGTCAGATATTTTAAAATGTCAACCCATGAGCTGAGTCTACTCGCTTGTATTCGCTCTTCTTGTCAGGCAAGTCAGCCCAATATCAACATTATGCAGTAAATATTGTTTTGCTAATAAAATAAGTGCGTCAATTCAGTAAGAAAGACAAATTATTCACTTCAAACTGGTTTATGGGGTCTAATAAGTCAATTTGTGGTTTGCCTGAGGTGGTAAAGGAATTTCCTGCTGTATATTACATTTG
>CAFUXE010000836.1:5610-119093 GCA_903364295.1 Serranus cabrilla | reverse complement strand
GTGTGTGTGTGTGATAGATGGATAATAGAGACAGAGAGAAAAGTCTGAGTTCTCCAACATCAATAAAAATCTCCTCCAGCTCTGCACTTCAAACAATCAGCAGTGCATTATGAGGTTCGAGATGGACGCGATTGATTGATCCCTTCTCCTTCTACCCTTGAGGGTCTACTAACAGCAAATGTGTCTTCATCCTCTACAATTAATCTAATCAGCCTTAATAAAAGCATCCATTACGGAGGCAGCGGCATCGACAGGCCGGGGCAGACTGTTTACTGATGAAGAATCAAACACAGGAAGATGCTGATTGGTCTGCTGATCCAACCAACTTCCAAAGCTGTCACATTACGGACCGTGAATTCTGAATCAGCTTCCTGTCAGTCACAGCAACGCTTTGCAAAAGTGCCCATAAACAGGCAGAAATACCACACTTGATCTCTCATCATACAGTGCAGACATAGAAATATATAACATTTAGTTAAAAGGCAGCGGTGACTCACTTTCTACCTGCAGAATCGACACACTATTATTAAAAAAACACAAACAGACGGAGAATGATAACAGATGCTGCTTGTAAGAATAAAACTGCCATGGCTTACGGGGTTTATTTTCACTTTACTTCCTCACCGACTTAGATAAGACAAAACGCAACTTCAGGCAACGTGAACACTGGGGAGCAGGTAATTCTGCCATATTCATTCTCTGTTTTCTCTTTGATGAGTTATACCACTCAGGCAGGTACAGTAGCATCTCAGGAAGTTGCTTTTTTCTAAATACCTTCAGGAATCCAGCGAGAAAAACGAGAGTCTGGAGACGCCACCTACGACTGCCTTAAATTGTGAGTATGCCGGAGACACAAATATCTTTTGTTTTAACAAAAAGAAGTAAATAAGAAGAAAACTTATAAATGAGGTACACAGGAACCTGCAAGCAGCTGTGTTTAGGGAATCTCTTCAGGTTATTTGACTTCTTATTCTCCATATTTTCACTGCCAGCCACTGGCCCAGCTTGAGTCAGCCTCCGCTCTGACAACACAACCTGCTCTGTAACCACCTGAAATACACAGGACTGCATGTGGACAGTACCCCAGTGAGGGGGATAACATGCTTTGCAGAGAATTTGTCGGGGCTGACATGAAGCATGTCTGGGGCGGCAGGAGCCTGAAGATTAGAGAAATGGACTTGTGACTGAAAGCAGCTTCTTTGAATGTCTAAGTCGATGGAGAAAAATGTGGGAGGAGGGACAAACATCTGACACTGTCACCTCCCTCAAATACCATCGATTAGGCCTTGATGAAGAAACTTTATCACCGGCGCTGCAGTGGAGCTGCTTTAGGCTGAAATAGTGAAAGACTGGAAAAGAATCCAGCATGAACATCAGTGGCATGAAATCATTTCTAAATCAAGTGAATCATTTCATATCTTTGTAAAAAATATTTATTTCTTTAGTAAGTAGTTTAGTAATAAGCGGGATAATGTACAATGAGAACTACATCCTGACCGATATGGGATTTTTGACATCGATGATACTGATGTTAGAGAAAGAAAATAAATCTATATGGTGGCCGATTTAATAATAATATGAGCTGGAATAAAAAAAAAAAAATTTTTATGTGAATTTTGCACCAATTTTTCACCACTCTGCAAATACACCCAGAGAGCTAAAACTTTATTAAATAATATTTAACATTGTTACACATTATTTCACATTATACAATGTCTTACATTGTCAGCCAATTTTATAAATGATATGAATGAATTTTAAATAAATAATAAATAGCTATAAAATATATAGTTAAATAAAAATCAATGCTATTCAGCTTCAGTCATCTCATTCAATTGCCGACTATTTCTTTTAATAATCTAAAAATGAAAAGTTAACACCATATCTAAATCACCCCAAGCAACATTTTCTGCATTATATATTGTATAAAAAAAGTTTTCATAACGGCACATATCAGACAGCATATACACTGATACCGATATGCCTTTGATAGGCCAAAATCAGCTGATAATATCTGGTGACCCATATATCTGTCGGGCTCTAAAGTGAACTTCTTAAGGATGATTCCTGACACAAACCTGAGGCCTGTATCACCCTGTTGGGTTCATCTGTCAATAACAATGTTCGCTGCCCATTATCACTTCCTTGAATCACGAAGGGGAGACGAAGGTGAGGGTGTTCAGAGAAGTGCTCAGCCCTCTCACCAATCACTGCATGGGTTGAGCACAACAGGGTGCAGTTTCACAGCGTGAAGACGTTAATAACAGATGGAGCGCTTCTAATTTATTTCATTTTTACATGCACTAATAAAGAAGCCCAATTTATTCTTCACAGCTGTCCGTCAGGTTTGTATTCACCTTGTACTTGACTGAATCACAGCTGACCAGTAAAACCTTTAAATAGTCTCATTATCGCCGCTGAGTGCACAAGAAGCAGTCAAGTAGATGTCTGCACACCATGGCGTATTCACAAGCTTGTACGTGATTATCGGGTCACAGAGGTGTTTGGTAATTAAATACTCGGGAGCTCTAGAGGTCTCGGAGCTGGTCAGTATCCATCCTGACAGAAGCATGACACCCAGCAGCAGCAGCAGCAGGAACAGGAAGAGCCGGCTAGTTAGCAAAGACAGCCACTTCCTGCTGCTGTCGCTCAAGGCTCATTTCCCCTCCTGTCCTCCGGCTCCCTTTAGACAAACCGGGATTATGAGCCGCTCCTGCTGACCGGCCGCTGTGGCTCTGCCCGTCTCTGGCAGTGATTGCATGTTTGCAGAAGTGCAACACACCCTGGAAACGAACATACATCTTATTGTCTCCACAGAGTTGTCAATCATCAAACCTACATCAGGTATAGAATAAGCATGTGTTTGTGTGTGACTCGACTTGAACTCCTGAGTGGGCTTCTCCTTTTGTTTTCCTTTCATTTTCCCAATATAAAGATGATGGACAGGCGAGAATGGATTTATTTATAGTCAATAAAAGACTCCTTCAACTCTTCTCTCAGGAACGGACTCTAAGCATATGGTGCATCAAATACTAATCTAATCCTGCAAGAGAGCAATAAAAATGGTTTTACTATATCTATTAAATATGTCGCAGCTCAGTGTGAGAAGATATTGGATGAACAATGATAGGCACACAGGTAATTACTGTAGTGATGACTAGAAAGGCCTCCCCTAGAAAAAGTAATTGGAAAAAGTTCCTGTTGTGTGTTCATAATCAGGGTGAAATATTCAGGAGCAGAGCGGCAGCAGGAAGTGCGGCTTATATTTGAGATTAATAAAACAAAACACATATTAAATCATGCGTGTTTAACTATACATGCTGCAAATCTCAAACTGTGCCGTGTGAAGTGGATTTTTTTTTCTCCTACAGGAGCAGTTAATTAAAGACAGCAGATAAAAGGTGATTGATGTGTTTCATGTTTTATACACTGAGTCACAATGTGACTTGAGGATTCATCCGATGTGCGCTGGACGATGCATTCAATGACATTCAGCCCTCAGTCAGTCATGAAGACAAAAATGGATTCATGCAGACAAAGAAACCCCCTTATGGCAGGAATAAAAAAACAGACGCCTGAAAGGGACAAAACAAACTTTTAACAGGCACAATAAAGATAAAGTCAAAAGAACAACGGCTGTCATAAAATCTGCCATAGAGGGCTGTCAGTCAAAACAATCCCTCAGAGACGTGCAACAGAGAAAATACTCTGCCTCCGTCTTGTCACTCACACAAATACAATTCTTCAGAGGGGAAAACAAGAAGGACAAAAAGACTGCATAAGCTGTTGATTTTGGGTTACGTGGGAGACATAACATAACAGCAGAACAGGTAAAAGAGAATAGTCAAAGCCCAACTTGTTACACATTCTGAGTTTTACAATGCAAAGAAGAAACAGAAGTTAAAACGTGAACATGTTTTTCTCTAAGGACGAGTGTCACTTATGTTTGAGAGCTTTTTTTTTTCCTTTTCTTCAAACCATCCTTAACAAATAAGTACTGAAAGGAGGGTATTCCCAAACTTTTCAAGGCTCCACTGATGTGTCTTCCTCGACTTGCACACAAAAAGGATTTAATGAGTTGTGGGAGTACTGTGTGTGTGAGATATGAACAGAGAAACATTACCTCATTACCCACAGTCAGATCAATGGAATCACGTTGATTTCCGTGTTACAAAGAAAGACACAAAGACATTATTACAAATGTCTCCTCAGCGCAGTTTAAGGCCATTTAACAGAAGAAAGAGTCAATTGGGAAACTCTACATCCCCTAATATGTCTGAACTTTGATGTGGCACACAATGGCCTAAATTAATCAAAAGCCTGCACATTGACCAGTAAAGGTCCTCTCCTGCTTCTAAGTGGGCGTCTGGGGAGAGGAGCAGCGGCTGAGATGTAGGAGTACAGTCCAGATGTATTTTTCTATACGCTCTCTCTTTGTTTCCCTCCTCCTCTCTCTCTCTCTGTCTGTCTGTCTTTCCCTCTCTGGATTCCCTTTGAAGACGTCACTTCAAAGTCATATGTTATTTGATTCGGAGAAGGTCAGTGCTTTTAAAGTCTCGCAATTATGGCTCCTTCACTCTCGAGTCTGAAAGTAAACAGCGGTGCGAGTGCAGGCTGGATGTGTTACATACATGTTCTGCACACGCATGGATGCTGATGTTGCAGTGCGCCTTCCAGTTCTGCATCATTAGCGCTTTCTGAAGAGTATGTAATGATTGCAAGCAAGCTGGTGTTTTTTTCCACTTGGCAAGTAAGTCCACAGATAATTGATGGCTAGTCTTCAGCTGTAATTGAAGGCAACTATATATTTTTGAAAAAACAAGACTTCCACGCTGCTGCAGAGAATGCTCCATAAGATCAGGGCCACATTTAACATGAATGCTCGTCTCTCTATCAGCAGGCTGCTCTATCACTAAACACCAGCTGTCATTAAGATGAATGAGTGTTAATAGTTCATTTCAGAACAAATAACGATTCAGGGGCTGAGCAGCTTTTATTCTCTCACTCTTCACCCTCGCCTCCAAATTACCTTTAATTAAACAACACAGATTTGCCAGAAAACTTCAATCACCTAACCGAGCAGGCAAACTTCATTTTTAGAGCATGTTTAAAACAAAAGTAAAGTGGAAAAGGCTAGATGGAGTACACGATGTGTAAAACAAGGAGTGCAGCTATAAAATCAAACGCAAGTCACATACGTGCACTGATTTGGTTTCTCTGAGACTTTATATGAGTTCATTTTAAAGTTGTGGAGCAACAACGGCAAACGACTAACTGCAAGCCTTTAGAGAAAACAGATACGATGACAGTGACATTAATTGTTCCAGTTTTGAATCCATACACCAGCACCACCCGTGGCTTTGAAGCTCACAATCCCAGGCTGACGAATCCTCATGACAATGATGATATTGACAGAAAACACCATTTATAATTATAACAATGAATAAGGTAACTAAGGGTAACTAACTAACTAACTAACTAACCATATTCTCGTCAGGAAGGTAGTAATAGACTTGAAAAATATCTCATAGACAGATGTGGTCAAATCATTAAAAAAGAAGGTCAGATGATCTCATAATATAACAAACAACAAAGTCTTCAAATTATTTAGTGACTGAATTCAAAAGCAACGTCTGGCAACAATACATTAAAGTCCACATCTTGCTTTTAAAAAGTGTCCGCTCGTTCCCTCACATATTCTGTCCAATAGATGGACAGCATCAACAATGTTGCAACTTCACCACTGACTCACACCGAGTCCACCACTCGACTTTATATGTAAGAGCGAACCTAACTGTAAAATAAAAAATCTTAAATTGTTCTCGTTAAAAGAAACTGAGGAAAGGCCTATATTGACACATCTTCCATAAATAAACTCTAATTTCTTTCCAGACATCTGTTTGCCTTTTAATCTTGCCAAACTGGCAGAAGTGGCACAGTTTAGGTGCAAGACTCCAGTTCAGAGGCTTATTAGGCATCCGACCATTACAGCATGGATTTTTCGATATTGAATTAGGATTTTTTAAAGCAAATACTGGAGAAATGTCTGAAGAAGGGAAATGGGCAGGCAATTTGCACAGCCTCTTAACTTCTGACAGCACTGAACCTGACCCAACGTGTGAATCTCCAAATAACACAGATTTTAATTGGGCAATGCAGGACCGATAACCACTGTGGGATCATTAAAAACCCTATAAAAAAATCCCCAAATGTGTCCAGACATACAGATGCAACATTCAAAGCTGAACATTCACAATATTTAAAGAATTTACTGAGCAGTGCTATACTTTGTGAACACATTTGATGTATTTTTTGTAATGATGTTTGTCATGGTTCCAGGTATCCTGAGATGAGGATCTGATAGAGCGATGAACATGGTTCTCCATCGTTAATGTTGAGCTTTTCAATTATTTCCACAAGGATGCCTTTCAGCAAGGTTTTCCTGCTGAAAGAAATGGAGCCTGTTTCATCAGAACCAGTCAACAGTTTAATCAAACATGAGAACGAGTAAATGAAAGACTCATTATTGGACTCATTGCGCTTGAATTCACTGAGTTAACCGACATCAGGAATGTAAAATCACTTCTCCAGATAAATATTATCATTTCTGTGGAAGCGTTGCGTGGAGAGACTAAGACATTCCCATTATCTTAGAAATGTAAGTGAACAGCTGTGAGAATCGGATCAAATCATGCCGCAGATAAAATAAATGACGTATATTAAATATAATAAAAGGATAAAGAGGTGTAAAAAATGTGTAAAATACAATATAACCATTGTACACTCAAATATTACATATATATAAAAACAAAATTCATCAAATTCTGAATTAAATAAACACTGATTATAAGTATATATTTTTGGATCACATTCAGCTATAGATAGTGAATTAGCAGATGTTTATTCAAATTAAAATCTTCAAGATTAACTGGCAGCAAAATGCACTTATATCATCAAAGTTACAAAAAACCTTTTTGTGGAAAATGGCTCAACTCAGTAAACACAATATAAACAACCTTGATTCAATAAAAGTTGGGAAAAAGTGTAAATAATACATAATAATGATTGTTGGTATCAACACTGACTTTCTTCAGTACTGAACTGTATTCAACTGAATGCAAAGGATTTTTGCATATCAGTGCATTCTGTTTTATTACGTTTTTCTACAGCATCTCAACTTGTTTTAATTTGAGGCTGTATATAATAAAGTGGAGAAACATTCTAACATTTTATATCATACTGATGGGTGCATGATCAAAAATAATGTAGTTGTTATCAACAGATCATATGGTAAGTAAGGTTCAAGTAATTTGCCACCAATTGTTACAGCCACTTTGTCGCTACACTGTTGTGAAAGATGTCTTTAGGGTTGTTGTGTTCAGATGCAGCTGTAAGATGTGAGTTTCCTGCAAAACATCTATAATTTAAATGCAAGAATCTCACAAATTATGCCACGACATTCATGCTTTTACTTTTTCATCTCCCAGGTAAGACTTTTTATCCCAAGGTGTACATGCAGTGGTCTTTGACAGCTGATTTAAATCATGGAGAGCTCCCACACAACAACTGAGACATAACAATATGAATGTTTTGAACTGCATTACCACCCACCAATAATGTAACTTTGACTGTGATGAATTACACATCTGAAGCAGTCTCAAGTCTGCAATGTTGTTTTGACGTTGAACAGAAACTAATGTTTGCATAAGAACTTCATCCATCAATGTAAAACACTGTGGCTCTGAAAATGGTCAACATAATGGAATGTACTGTGCAGTCAGAATATATTAGTGGAGTGGTAATTTCTGTTGTTGTGTTGGCTCGATACTCCGCTGCATTGGATTTGAAATGAAACAATGGCTATAATGTTTTAGTGCCGACTTTCAGCTTCAATATCAGGATGTTTAGTTTCATATCAAATAAAGAGTGCAGGGACTGCGGACGGTTTTGAATATACTCCCTGAGAGCAGTTAACATACATAAAATGATCACATCACATTATGCCCTCAGTCTTCATCAAGTGAAAACACACACAACAGGTCACACAGACCCAAAGCAAAAGATGTCTCCACCACATCTGACAGATAAGTTGTTTGGCTGGTACTGACTCGGATCAGTTCCTTAGTGCTTCCATCACTCTGGTACAGGTTGATCTTTGTCTCCTCCGTCTGTAAAACTACAGTCAGAAGAGACAGCGTACTTTTTATTGCAAACTGGAGGGGAAACTCTAAGGTTATGCTGTCTTTGACAGCCTGAAGAGTTAACTTGATCTCCTAGACAGGTGTAAAGTGAGTTTTCTTCACTGCCCCAAATATTTATAAAACGGTTGACGTTTAGGCATCTAATGTTTTATCCATGCAGGACTTACTCTGACTTTGGCATTCCCTTTATTCTTTATGTCAAGAGACTAAAACAGTAAATGTCACATCTGAAATCAACTCTAAATCTTTGCAAAAAAATTTGTGCACAAAGTAAACAGACTTGCCCAAGAAACATTTGAGTAGACAGTCAAGCAATTACCATTGGTACCCAAAAACTGAGGTAGATGTGCCTTCCAACTAGGGCAGGATATCTTTATCTTATTCTGGGTCTTGGTCCAGGTCTTGTTTGACTGTAGAATATAGCGGACCAATATATTGGTTAACCAACATTATTAGCCGATATTGGCCTATCAAAGACATATCGGCATTTGTATCATGTTGTTCTTTTTACAGAACATACAATGCAGGAAATAATTCTTGGGGTGTTTTGGAAATTATTTTTGGATTTGTACTTATTCAATTAAATGGTCAGCAATAGACTGATTCTGAGCATACAGTACTGATGTTTATTTAGCTATATATTTTGTTTTCATTTTTAGAAATTGCTTGACAAAGTAATATACTGTATGTATAAGTAATTATAATATTAATTATTCTTTATCATTATTTGTTTCAGAAAGCAGCTTTCTGAGTTCATTTTCAGAGTCATGTCGGTTAATTTCCACTTCAGCTCAAAAATTAATTATATTCATCACTCAATACTGAGCTGAGTATTGTCACTTTAACTTCAGTTGCTGATTTATTTCTCATCCAAAAGCTTTAGAGTTAGAACAAAAAGCATGTAATCGTCTTAACACTGTTTCTGCACTTTATATGAGATTTGTGGTGCATTTGGTGGAATGTTGACAATACTAGTTCTTTAACACAGAACTGTAGCCTTTCTGGTCAAACGAATGACATTTTAAAGCAGCTCACGGAGAAAGACTAATAAAATCAGTCCACTTAATGAGTCTGCAGAATGTTCAAAATCCTCTTTCACACTTGCAGTTGTTGCCTCTCAATCCTCCCTGCTGCAGCACATACCCATAAAGTGTTTTTATGAGCAAGTGTCACCACACTAATTGTCTGAATTTCAAGCAGCTATCCATCACTTCATTCTTTCCACATATGCTTGGCATTAGGACATCTTGCCTGCAGTGTTTGCTGAGTGATGCATGGCAATAAAGCATGAGCATAAAAGTAAAATAAACACAAATGACAACACAGAGCTAATATCAGCGGAAAACAAATGACACACCCAATGCTACAGCCAGCTTAAGTTACCACAGAGCAAAAAAGGCAAGAACTTTTCCTTCAAGGTGAAAAAGCTGTTATGAATGTGCATGCACATTTTCGGTTCAGTGGTTGCTGATCTGCTCCTGCAGTCTGAGGAAACCTTCTCTCTCTTATTTCTCCTGCAGACAAATCGAAAGAACAGACTGAGCTGACAAGTTAAGGCAGGCCAGAAAACAAAAGTTCAGACATGTTCAATTAAACTTCTGTAGAACCAGCAATTTTCGTTTTTGTGCAGTGATTCACTCTTGTGTTTCTTGTAACTCTAACCCTTTGTCAGCAGGGTGGCTGAAACACTGTCCTACAGATGGAGGAACAAGGTTCAAGACACTGCGTCAGCAAACAGCAATTCTGCTTTAGTGAAATACAGCGTATCTCCTCTACAGAGATAGAAAAGTGAAGTATTTTCCCATCAGGCTCAGGATCTACAGCATGATCAAGGCAAGGGACGGGGTACAGCCCTGGCAGGTTTAAACATTTTGGGGGGATTTCAGGTGGAACATAGTTAAATCTTCAGCTGTGGATCATGCTTTTACCAGACCTTCCTAACCCAAGAAATACTGTATAAGTCTCCTGTGCAAGCAGCTTATTATGAACCACATTTACAAATGCTGGCAAACTCTAGTGGATTTTATGATGGGAGCAACGGAGGAAGTCAGGTGACGTAGTATAAAGACTGACAAAGTCCATGGAGGGAGGAGGTTGGGGTGTTTGGATGGGTGAAAGAAATAGGTCAGTGTTGAGTTATTTAACTTTGTTGTTGGTCATGTTATGTGGTTATCTGACGTGAACTGACTGACTTTTGTAATCAAAAGCTGGATTGGTTATTCCCTGTTTGGGTGTGCGGGTGCCCACAGGGACTTCATGGTGCATTCGGGTGCAATTCATAGAAACTCAAGCTGTTGTTCTTGTTGTTCTTTCTGTTGATCTTTACAACTCATGACTCTATAATCCTACAAAGCCATCAATGCTGAAAAATAAAAGTTTAAACGATTATTTAAGCAACTGGTGAAGGTAAAATTGAAAATCTGAATCTGGGAAATAGTGACATACACGGTGTAAATGATGTAATGACTTAACATCCTTATTTTCACTCAACCCATGGTCTTTTTTTAAATTTAACCAAAAGGTTTTGGGCCACAAACATGACCAAGTAGTTCAGTTTTGCAAATGTAACCACGTGAGCTGCTTAAAACTGTGACGATGCAACCATTTGTCGTTTTGAAAGTCATTGGCAAACAACAACTAAATCTGTTGTTTAGGTACAAGGGCATATCGATTTCAACTGTGAGCAAAAATATTAAGCCAAACAAATCATTTTCATTAGAGTTTGGGTATCCACAAAGTCAGAGTCTGCATAGTCAAAGCCTGCAAATTCCCTGTGAAAAGCCTCAATCAATTTGGTGTGATATTGCTTCATCAAAGGTGAGAGCAATATAAATCATCTTTTATCAGTTGTCAGTGGAAAAGGTAAGATACCTTGGAGAAGTGAAATCAGCTGGAGTATTCCCCATCTTTTAATGTCAAACTTGAAGGTAACAATGCTGATTGATGTGGAAAGCATGTGCAAGACCTTGGGAGAAGTTACTTTGACTTTGGTGTTCATCATGTTTCACGGTGCAACTTTACAAGGAAACATGGCAACACTACAGACTGAATGTCTATTTGATCCATTCACCACAGATGTGGTGTCTGTCTCCGGGTATCCCAGTTCCCAGGAGCATGCAGGGAAAGACAAAAACAGATAAGAGAAATGGGATCCTGCCGAAGATATTGATTCACCACAACATTAGAGTCCACTGGAGCCCCACAGAGGGGCTGGCATACTGGGAGCTCTAACATGTGTGTTAATACACATGGGTGGGAATTCAATGAGCAGTCACAGTACTACATCTCTCCCCCAGTCACATAAAAAATGTAAAAGAGAGATCTATGAATTTCACAGACTCCTCCATCAGTTAGACACTGAACTGCAGAGGGTGTTGCCATGTAATGGATCTGTCTCCAAGCTAATGGCTCCTCCGCGATCCATTTACCAATAAAAGAAATTGTAGCCCTTTCACAAGACCAATTAACACATTATCTGGTCACCTCCTGCAACCAATGAGATTTCACAAAGAAAGCCTTGGTGCAAAGTTTCTTCATGTAGCAAAAGAGATTACAGCGAGACAGATAATAGAGACAGAAACTGTGTTATTCAAAGGCAACAAAAAGCCTCTTTAAAGAGGCTTTAGTCCAAAAACACAAATGCAGAGCTATTTTCATCCGTCAAAAAATCTGTTAAAGGCACCCTATGCAGGAAATGTCTCTCACTATTTGTGAACACATCATTCAAACTTGGCCCCTCCTCAACGCTCAATGAAAGTGAAAACAAACCTCAGAGTTACACATGTTGAAACGAGCTCAGTCTGTTTGGCGCGTTATCGTAGCTTTGTGCCCGAAAGATGAGGCCAAGAAACGAAAAAATACCGGGAGAAGGCTTCAAGTGGGTCAAAAGTGTTGATTAAAGTTATAACTTTTTATATATATCTATACATTGTTTTGTTTTGTAAAGAAATCCCTACATACTATACCTTCAAATCTACTGATACATCCAAAAATAGAATGACAATTTAAAGAAACTCAGTTGGGTTCCAGCAGGCAGGCAGATGGAGAAAGTCAAAATAAATCATAGTAAAGTGATGGTTCCCTGGTAACCGGCCCTAGGAGCATATTATAATATAATGATACAGAGACCAGGGATTTAAGTAGCCATAGTATGTGGGCAAAAAGTAAAGGTTTCTTGCTAATATGAGACTTTTTCATAACTTGAAAACACTTCCCTAAAATAAGAAGCATTTAGAGGCTTTTATTTTGTCAACGTTAATTACAGAGTCTTCTGCTTTAGCACCAATCTACAGTGCAGACATTAGCAAATTAAAGCCGATAAAATGCTGTGTGAGAAAAAGTCAACAGCTTTATCCAAACAACTCCGAATTTTTTGTCACAGTTACAGCGGATGTTGAGATCTTGTGACTGGGACAGGAGGAGGAGCAGGCTGCCTGGAAATATGTGTTGCAACAAACCTTGAAAAAAGCTGTGAATATTTTCAAAACTTCATCATACCTGATAATTAAAAATATCACAAGATTTGCTCATTAGATGAATGAGATAGTTAGTAGCTGTGTCTAAATTGATTTGTGTGAAACAGAAATAGAAACGGAGAGAAGGAGAAGAAACACTTACCAGGACACATTTTAATACATGCTCAATAGGTAATAGCTGGGAGTTTGTAAAGAAAACTTTTAAGTCCAACTTTTAAATTAAATTGCAACATTGGTAGTCTGTTAAAGCAGGCATGCAGGCTGCAACCTGTTAGCAGCCTGCACACAGTTGACTGCTGGACTCAAAAGATGTTATCTGACAAAAACCAATCATCCATCTCTCTCTTTCTCTCTTGATGCTGCCGTTTGGTCTGATGCATTCATCTAACTCTGACCTCACAAAGGAATCACTTTACTTTTGATGTAGAATTAAATGAATGGACCTTTTAACTTACTTTTATCGATTTACTTTTTTATTCTTACAGATTGTCTTAACTTGACTTGTGGACTTGTTTGTTTGTCTCCAGTCAAAAGTGTTTTTCTTCTTTTTAATTCACTTGGATGTTTGAGCTTCACTTTGCAGAGTGATGTATGTTCAGAGTTTGTTTTCACATTTATCTGCTAAAAGGGGGGAAAGTTTCTCTGAGCTCACCTTAAATCTTCTGCAAGTTACTCAAGTTTGATGTGGAAACTTAAAGTCTTGAGTAAACACAATACACCTTAGTTTACAGATTAGATGGCTGGCAGCATGTAAACATACCTGCAAATATCACTGTGGTCCTGTATTACGGTATTATTTTGTTGCAATATATTAACTTTTACTCTAAACAATGGGAAAAAGTTGAGACAAACACTTTATACAAGAGGAATGTTTCCAAAATCAAAGCCAGTCATATATCAATAAATAGTTCTGAATTGTATTTCAGCTGAATCATACAAATACTAAGAGGGGTAAATAAAATGTAGATGTAGAATAGAATAAATAATATTATATACTTTTTAACTTAAAATGCTACATTTAGCTGTTCCTGCTCATCAAGGTACTGTGTTTCCAATACATTGACTTTCTATTTTTTTGCTATTTAAAGTGGGTATAATCTTATTTCAGTGTAGAGCTGCATGCAGTTCATTGATTCGCTCAGCTCCTCCTGGCCCCAATCTGCCCTCTATCTGTTTATCAGACCATAAATGACACAAGAATTAGCAAGCTCTGCTCACCCTAAACCCTCCGCCTCCCTCCTCAGCGCAGCTCGGGACACAGCCGCTGTAGCAACTCTAATTCAGCCAGGGCGTGCACCGAGGGACACAGCAAGCTGAGTCTGATGGCAGCAACAGAAAGTTTGCCGATCCATCTGGGAGTCGGGGTGGTCTGGGGTTTGGGCCGGCTGGATCTGAGTTGTGACAGGCGCTAAAGATTCATGTCCTCAGACAACCCATGCTGTTGTTTGTTTTGAAAAAGATATCGCGCCACTTAAAGATTACCACAATAAAAGTGGTAACTTCCTTCCACCTCCACATAGACTCAAATGAAGCAATTATTCTAGATTATTTTTACTGCAAAGGGAAGAATAAATAACTGGTTTAGTTTAAACTTAAAGTGATTTATTTCCTGGTGGCTTATAAGAATTCCTCAAAAAAAAGATCTCCCCTCTTCAAACCAGACATACAAGAGAGACATCCTCTAATTCACTTCATCCGGAGCTCCCATTGCAGCCGAGCCGAGCCCTGTGAGTCATTATTTCTGGGTTTTTGCAGATGTGAACTTTTTTTCTTTTTCTCTTTCATAAAAGCATAGGATCGCTAATTGGCAGTGTTCACTTTAAATCACAAAGATGATTTTAAAGCAGCTGCCAGAAGGTGTCCATTTCTTTTGCACGCTACATTGACATGCCAAGGTTGGACAGAGAAAGTGAGTGGCCCTTTATGGTCCCTGAAGGCAACAGCAGCACACATGGTCACACACAAGTGTTCATCAGCAGAGACAGGCATGTCACGCACTGTCACGTGTCATCAAACATGATGGAGAAACTCGACAGCCTGACCTGAACGCAGAAGCTTCTACAAGATGAAGAAGAAAAACAACATGGGTTTAACCTTCAGTTGGCCTATCAGTCAACACAGAGCAAAACACCACCAGGATGCTCCACGAGGAAAAGCACGAGTCATGAGGTGAGTAGCCTTGCTCACGTGCTTCTAACATTAAACCCATCAGAATCAAGGTGGTTGTTATTGTTTTAATGGTTGACCTTTCTATTTCTGTGTGGTCGACTGGAGCTCCGACTGAAAGCAGCGAGGCAGAGAAAAGACATTGACGGACGGATGAGATAAGTTCAGAGACAAGAATGTCTTAAGAGTAAGACTTGAAACAGTGGTAAGCAAACAGGAGCCTGTGGACCAAATGTGGCCCTCCAAACAAAATATTTGGTCCCCTGAGGAAAAGTGAAGTCTGGCCTTTTGTAGCTTGGATACATTTTCCTACATGATTTTCACATGTCTACTGTAGATACAATCTCAAAAAAAGGTTGACACAATACCATAATTTGAAACTTCAATACAGCACTACTTGAAAAATACTTATGTCTTTCAATACTAAAGCAAAAAGTCCTCAGCACACAAATTTCTCAGCTTGATTGGTCAATACAACCCAGACTACAACCAGAACACTTCAAATACCAAAATCTTCTCTCAAATGCTGCATTCACATGTCAAAACCAGTTTCTTAAGATAACCAGATAACAATGAAAAGGTTTAGTAAATCCAACATATAGACAACATGTGACATGTAACACTGATCCGGCATTTCAAGCTGTTTGAACTGTTCATGGGGCTGAAAGGAATCTATGGATCTTACAAGATAGACAACACAGCCAATTAACACAATCTGAGTACCTTCAGTCATACATTTGCTTAGTACAACACCTGTGTTACTTCTGTAAGTCTGTTAGTTCTCACAAACTAGCAGGAATCACAGCAACAACACAGTATTATAAATAGATGTTAACTGCTGAACCCTGACTTAAAAAGAACAGCGAGTAAAAAGGAGAGAGTTCGGTGTGGAAAAATGCTTCAGATGCTCCCTTTAAGCTGGGTCTTAATTAATTTGTATGTTGGGTTATCTCTCACTGCACATTTTAATGATGCTCTCTGCAAAGTCAAAACATACGACTCCACGTAAACACAGAACCCCACTCAGTTTTGTTTACTGGCAATTTTAAAAGGTTTTCTCAAACAAGATGACTGTGTCCTTATTTGAGTTATTTGCAATTTTACAAGGTACGCACATTCAAAAGTCAAGATTCAAGCTTATAAAAACCTTCATGTCTCAGTGGGGTTGATTTGCTTCACAGACAGCAGTCCAACACAAAAATAAACAAAACATCCCGTACATTTACAGAACACAGCGCAAGATCCATATCTCACAATCATGGAAAAGGAAGACACATTTGGAGTTGTAGTTTGCAGATGGAACAAAGGACGATCTGTTACTGTTAGTTACCTTAAGAGAGACTAAACCTTTTGACGGAGGCATCTTTGTTTGTTCAAATAGAAAAAGGAGAAGCACAGAGCCACAGAGAACTGAGAAGATGCAAACATATGCCAGTATTCTTTACATTACAGCCTCAATCAGGGCTGCAGTAGCCATAACATGGAAATGTCCTAACAATATGAAAACAAGCAGCCATATGGGAGACTGAACTATGGAACTGCACCGACTGTAAAACAAACAAACACCCGGTTTTTCAGAAATGCCAGGGATCCGTCTGATCGTCCAACAGCCAGATTGCAGATGGTTTGGGTAATTAATCAGGCGACATGAAGCTCCTAAAACTAAGTTAACAGCCAATCTGGAGGAAATTTGTGCTTAATATGTACATTGTCTGCATCACTGACTCACAACCCATTACCTAGAAATAATGTTTATACACTACGTCTTTGTTTGCTTGTTATATTTTGAGAGTAATGACATGGCTGCCTGCATTTATTGCTTTTTTGCTTTGTTTTCTGGATTTTAATGGAAGTAGGCGGCAGTCAGGGTGGGTGATGGGAACAAAGGACTGTAACACCAGAGAGAGACCGAGTGGGTCAGTTTAGACAACTACAGAAAAAGGTCATGGTTTTCGTGATTAAATGTAACCTGTCCTGTTTAGTGCTTCAAGTCACGATTTACTTTTCTGTTTTGAACTAAGACCTGATCTTTCCTTAACCAAACCCAAGTGCTGTGGGTAACCAGGAATAAATAACCATAAAGAAAGACACTCTGAAAGCGCAGACCTCGACCAATGCATGGTCCACTCAGAACTATACCAGAACTGTTTTTGTCTCACTCCCTCATGAGAAAAATATCAGCAGGTAAAGGCAAAGTTCATGATCTGATGATTTCTGAAACAGGGTTTTAGTTTTGTGACATTAGGGATGTGAGAAAAACAATCACAACTAGGTATATTTTGCGTAAGGTTGACAGCAGAGCAATTGCTTTTTGATAACATTGAATACATAGCACAATAAATATAGTGTCAAGTAAACATTTACTTTGGGAATTGCTGACTCATTTCCCCAACTGGGCAGGTGAAAAATATATTATGTTGAACTGTGGCCTTACCTTTCAGTGTCAACGTTCCCAGTTTAGTGGGAATTTACATTCATTTCCCCGGTTGGAAACTAAATAGTCTGATTATTTTGACACCATATGAATGTAGCACAAACACTTACAAAGTTATCAAAAATGAAAAGTAAATTGCAGAGTATTTTGGATATGCTCCCAAATTTTAAGAGGTTCTTCATTGACCTATGCTCCACCACTCCACCAAGTTTCATGAAAATCGGACCAGTAGTTTTCCTGTAATTCTAACAGACAACCAAACCAAACTTGATGGAGGTCAAAAAGTTCAGCGATTTACTGTAAGAAAGCAAAGTAACTATGTTGTCCAGGGAGTCGAAAATTTACGTTTTCTCATCAGGTTGATAATGTATTTCCTGTTGCAAATTACCGGTAAACAACAAGAATCTCGAGGAGATCGAGTTGTCCATCGATGTCACAATATGTTCACCAATCCCTGTGATTGACCTAAAACAGATAGCTGTCTGCCTATAGCCTGTTCACCTCCAGTCAATACTGTACCAGCGCAGCAGCCTTTAAGAGTTAACAGTCTAATCATTTGCTGTAGTGAGTTCAGACTAAATGAACAACCCTTCCTTATTATACAAAGACCTGAGGGGGAAAGGAAACCCATAAGCTGTAGCAGGGGAATGTTAAAAGGCTGTTAACAAAGTGACTGCTGTGTTGATACAAACATCGCAACGCTACAATACCCTGCGGCCCTCATAATATATATGAACTGACACTTCAAAGAGACAAGACTTGTTGTCACTGCCAAGTTGCCGGAGAGATTAGCCGAAGAGACGACTGTACACTTTGACCATTTTCTATCTCTTGTTTGCAGGACAATCAGCATTAGTTGTTGGTAATTAGCACACTTGTTATGGAAGGTTTCCAGGCCAAAGAAAAATCTCTTGTTGCTTTCCTCTGGGATTAATTTCTACTGAATGAATGAAGTGAGACTCACATTTATCAGATACTGAAGGTACTGATTGAGATACAATTACCGGCTTCTGGTGAACAGTGTATCAGTGTAATCTGTTACAAATAAGTTTATCTCTAGAACTATTAGTCTTGTGGAGGAAAAGGGACTTTTATTAATATAAAGATGTGATAAACTTTAGAAAACATGAGTTTCTTGTGTATATTATAGTATAGTAAGTATAGTAAAAAGATGAGGAAGCTGTGAGAAATAAAGAAATAAATATAAAAGCTTAGGAGTACAAAGTAGTGAAAAGGGAGAGAAGTTGCTGCAGTTTGTTTTTTGGAGGAATTTCATTCCGTCACATTGAGAAGTTTGTCAAGCAGATGATTAGATTTTCTCAGCAAAGTGGATATCTGTTGTCGAAAAAGGGTCAAGGAGATATAAAGACAGCAGCAACCAAAAAAAGCATAAATATCTAATACACCAACATGGAAGTATTGCCTCCATACGTTTGTTTGGTGGGAGCCATTTAAGAGCTGCCTATAAATACTAGGTAGAGGATTGCAGTGTTTTGAAAAATATGTTTAGTGACAGGTTTTTAAAGAATAACCTTAACCTGATCATAAAGCTCCAGTATCACAATGTCACAAAGCGTACGGACCACGAGTTCGAGCGCTGTCATACAGACAACGACAAAAAGAAATGACAAAGAGAAAATGCAAATATGTTGGCTTGTTCCCAACAGAGTGAGTCTCACAGTAATAATGAGAGGGGCGGAGAGAGACAAGTACAGCCATGGGCCAAGAGCCGGCTGCCAAACAACAATAAAAAGCACTTGTGTGTGATAGATCAAGCTGTGAGAGGAAGATGAAGGGCACGCTGGGGTCAGATAGATAGAAATCCTCTGTGATCTTCCCCATTTTTCACAAAGAGCGTCTGTGGCATTACAGGAGACACAGCAGGGAGACAGATGGCACAGAGGGAAGATAGTATATAGAAGGGAAAAAAGAGAGGGACAAAAAGAAACCGGAAAAGAAACAATGAAAGAAGGAACTAGACATGGATGGATTATGAGACAATAGGCCGCTGGGCACAGACATGTAAAGGACCCCCACCCCTCCTGCATGAGAGCGAGACACCCAGATTGGAAGAGACACAAACAACTGATGCAGCTGTGTTGTTTGTTCCTCTGTGCAGTCATTCTGCTTCTTTCTGTGCTTCGTTTGTGTCCCACTGCAGTTCTCAGTTTTCATGGGGATTTTTTTTGGGTATCTTCGTCATCATTTGCATCACTTTCCCCCTCTTAGCCGGCTAATTAGTCATTTTGGTTTAAGTCCTGTAAGACTGGATTAGTAAGAAAGTCATTTTTTAGGATTTTTTTTAATTTTTTTTTATGTTTAATGACTTATCTATGATTCTAATCAATTTGTGATACTGAGTGCTAGTCGACTAAGATTTTCTTTAGTTGAAAACAACCCTAAACACTAGTATTTTATGTATCTCTTGATGTTTTGCTTAATTCTTTTTTGTGTTTCTGTAGTTGTGTTGTTTCTTTTTGTAGGTAAGTTATGTCTCTATTTATTACTTCTATCTCTTTGCAGTCAAGTTGTGCTTCTTTGTAGCCATATTATGTCTCTTTATAGTCAAGCTGTGTCTCTTTGTAGCCATCTTGTGTTCCCTTGTGGTCATTTTGTTTCTCTTTGTAGCAAAGCTATGTCTCTTTGTAGTCAAGTTGTGTCTCTTTGTAATCACTTTGCTATTCTTTACAGTGGCACTGCATCTCTGTGGCTGTTTGAATCTTTATAGTTGTTGTGCATGTGTGTGTGATGTTTGTGTCTCAATCTCTTTGTGCTATGTTGTATCTCTTAGTTGTTGTACATTTCCAACAAGAACTTTTAACAGTCCCTTCATCTTTAGCTCTGGCCCCCCTGACCTGTGGGCCCCTGGGCCTGTCCTCAGGAGGCCCATTGAGAAATCCATCCATGGAACTAGAGGGTCGTACAGGACATCTGGGAGATGGTTAGTTGACCTCTGGAGCTTCTGTGCTGCATGGCTGGCTGAACACATTGGATCCCACTGCTAAACCATTTGAGAGAGGGGCTGAAGGTGGTGGGAAGGAGTGAGCTGGGGGAGGCTCTGTGGTTTAGGTGTGAACCGGGCCTATCTCACATTAATCATGGTCAGGTGGAACACAGAGTGAACCTGAGCAGCCGCACCTCCCTGCTCTTTACCGCAGCTTAAAGATGATGGAGCGCCACTAACCACCTGGGATTTCTCTGAGAACACTGCAGGACAATATAGATTACTGGAGAAACAGTACAAGAGAATACACAAGGGAATTTATTTCAGACTAAAACACAAATACTTTGTGCTGTTTAACCCGTCGGCTGAAACTCGCTGGCTTTTGCCTTCTCCTAAAAATCTATTAAAGAACAGATTTACCAAACCTTATAGGAGTGTGACGACTGATGAGTATTTAAAAATCTCTCTGCCTCTCAGTGTGTCTCCTCTGCTATGGATCAATAACTCTTTTATACTGTCTATAATTGAAATGCACGGAGCCTGAGGTGATTTAGTTGGCTTTAATTTCCTTGTTCGTTATGAATACAAATATAAGCCAAAGGACATTAGATCCCCATTCATCTTTAAACACATACAAACACATGCATTCATTCCTGCCCATGTTAACTGAGCTTTACCTCAGTTATATATATATATATATATTCCCCAGCCCTGCTGCAACTGATTATTTCTGTCATTGTCGATTAATCTGCTGATTATTATCTTAATGAAATGACATATAACATGGTTTAAAAAATGATGTTAAATGCATCAGAATAAAGAATACTTGAAAAAGGTAAAAACCCAAAGAGATTCAGTTCAATATCATAGAAAATTAAGAACCTTGTTTGTCATTTTGGCTTGGAAAAAGATTAATTTTTCATTAGTATTGATGCTGAATGTTTTCTGCCAACCATTTATATTATTAATCAACTAGCTATAAAGCAAAAACTCAGTATTTGAGAGAACATTAATGTTCTTTTATTCAGGAATAAACTAAAATATAACCTTCTCTTTTATTACCTGTACATGAAGCCCATTGCAATTCAGGAGAAATCTGTCTTAACAAAGGCCTGAAGGTAGTTGAGAAAGGTGCAGGCTGCTGTTTAATAAAAGGCAAAAATGCACTAACCACTTCCCATTTCCAGCCCTACTTTAGTCCAGCCCTTGTACACTTTAACCTCTGAGAAAGGCGAAATTACAGGGAGAAAGAGGGGGAAGTGGTGTCAGCACAGTAGAATGAGGAGGAAAGAGCAAAAGGAGTGCAGGACCTTGTTAAAAGCCCCTCTGTGACAGCCAAGGAAAGGCTGCAGCTCCGAGTCATTAAATGTGGCTCAAGTTGGGGTGAGTGACTCAAAAAAAAAGAGAGGATGGAAAGTGAGGGTTTCAGTGGCGGCTGCTGTAAAATGAGGAGAGGAATCGCTGGGAGATCAAGTAGTTGCTCATAAGGTAAAAGCATAGAAGCAATGAGAATGGGACAGAGAGGTGAAAACTGCTACTTTCTATTTGACCCACAGCTTTCAGTGGAAAACCTAACGAAAAAGCCTCAAACCTACGAGGGAAAATAGTATCAAAAACAGGGTTTGTTTTCATAAAAGTCCCATAGCTTCCTATACCTCTCTGTCCACCAGGGGAGTTAAACAAGCTGCCATCACAGAGGGCAGTATTGACATTATGTAAAATGCATTTTAGAGTTTAAGCTAATGCAAAAAATGTTCTGCTCTTGAACTTAAATAATGTAAAGTAAAAATCTACTGTTTTCAGCATTTTTAAGGCTCCATAACCCACCAACTCACAGAAGACACTGACCTCTGTAACATCAGAAATATTTTACCTCATTGAGTCTTCAATCATTCAATCCTTGTTGAATTTTCAGTCACGGACACTGAGTCTGCCAAATAGCACAAATGAATAATTCAACAGTTGAAGCAGCCTATCAGAGAAACTAACTCCTCTGGTGTTTGGAGGCCATCTCAGATAGTGGTATAAATCCAACAGTCGCCACACTAATGAATAAGAACGCAGATAAAATAGCTCAACAGCCTTTACATTTGGAAATAAGCTTTCTGATCCTTTAAATCTCCAGGCACCACTCAGGGTTCAAGAACATGTCCGGTTTGATTTCTATGCGGTAAAATAGCACCGATACAATTCACAAAAACATTCAGCTTTCAAAGACTTCTCTCACACTTTGACATTTTAGAAATATTCCCCAGACGGCAGAAATATTTCTCTATCTACAGGCTTTTTCGGGGATGTCAATCAGGTGGGAATTCAGTATTCATTTTCCATTTGGGTTTCAATAGATCACTTAATGAACTACAAATACATCCCCGACTGCTGGAGTCCCACATTTATCCGTTTCTCCTCATATGACTTTACAAAGCCTAAAAATCTTCTTCGCACGGTCGAATTATAGGAAGATGAGAAGCGATCTGCGTGGAGGAGAAATATAGTGTGACAGTTGAATATTTTAATGGCGTGAATTGCCTCAAACAAGATGTACTGTGAATTGACTTGCAACTCAGGTTCAGTGTTTCTACTTTGCGAGGCAATTTTCGATGAAAAGGTAAAGTAGTATCTCCGCTCTCTCTTTCCGATGCTAAAAGCACAGCTTTTAACAAGAGCTGCGGGAAAAAAAAATGTTTTTAATCCACAAACACCCTGACAAAGATGGAGTCTTCCTTGCAAGCTTTTGAGCGTTTCAAAGTCATCCTATCAAGAAGGGAAATCTAAAGCCGAGTGTCTGGGGAACAGAAACACTGGAGGGAGAGGACTCTCATTTGGCTTCAGTTCTCCTTTGGCAGCCATGTTCCCCGGGCTGATGGATGAAGGGAGAAACTCATCTCATGACTAATTATTTATCTTCCCTCCAGAACTGTTGTGTCTGGGGGTTGGAAATAACACAACCCTCTGCTCTGACCAAGTAGTAAACAAACTAGAGTGATGAAGGTGAGCGAGCCTCCTCTTTCTCCCTCACAACCCTGTAGAGCATGGCTGCCATACACACGGCCCTCAGTCACAGCCGGGCAGCCTGCGCTTCTGTTCATTTCTTAGACAACTTCTGTTAGATTAAGAGTGACGTTCGGCTGACTCTCATTTTGAATTAGTGCTGTCAATCAATTCAAATATTTAATTGTGATTGAGTGCATTTTTGTCCGTAGTTAATTGCAAATTAATTGGACATGTTTTATTTGGTCAAAATACCTTGAAGGGATATTTTTCAAGTATCTAACACTTCTATTAACATGAGGGTGGATAAACAAGCTTTCTCTATGCAAATATATGCATATTTATTATTTGAAATCAATTAACAACACAAAACAGGGACACGTATTGTCCAGGAACCTTCAAAGGTACCCGTGATTAAGGCAAATTAAGTCAATATCTTCCAGACATTATTTTTGTAGAGAATTCTGTCTTCTCTTGTTTTCATAAACATTGTTTCCTCCCTGAGCTCAGGCGATGATGAACAGCTGCCAGGATATCAGTTTGATTGGACTAACTGCTGAGTTTTAGCTCCCACAGAACCTCTGATTGCAGTTTTTTGCACAGGAGGATTTTCGTTAAAGCGCTCTACAAAGTTATCACTTCACAGTACGGATTAAAGGAATGATTACAGCAGTCAATAGCTGCTTGTCTTGAGTCTTGTATTAAAATTTACTTGAAGACTGTCCTTTAACATTTTCCGAAAAGGTTCCCTGTGGAGTTTGGAGTCATGCAGATGTGTTTTTTTGAGTTTATGTAATACGAATGCACATGATTGATAGGTGGCAGTGAAACGTGAGGGAAGCAAACATGGGTGTAAACAATCCTTAGCAATGCTTATAATGCTGAATGCCTTAACCAATTTGCATGATAAGGAGGAAAACTATAGTTTTTCTGATTGACAAGTATATAACGGTACAACTCAAAAAAATTTAGATCAAATTAAAAAAACACACTATTATTGATTATTATTGATATTATTGATAGTCAAAATCAGGATTAATGAAAAAAGAAGAAAAGCTTGCATTGAATTCTTTGAATGTTTTCCATGAAACATGTTATTTTATACCTCAAATCAGTGCATATCTTAAATATTTTACTGGTTTAAAGATCCGAGATAGCACTAGAACGTGTTCCTTGTAGTTTCTGAGGTACAGTCATTTTCTTATCATACTATATTTATATTGATATATAAAGTTTTTAAATATAAAACAGTAGTCCCATGTGTCCAAAGACTAAGTAGGATAAGAAACGGTCACATTTCAGCAAAACAGTTTCATCGATTTTGAAAAATTCTTCAGATTTGTGCTCAATCAAGCTTTGAGAATGACACAGAAAATGAAAAAAACACATCAGGTCAGGCCACAAATGGGTTAAAAACCTAGTTGGAAATGTTTAATAAGGGAGTAAATGTTGAGAAATGTCTGATGGATCTTAAATATACACAGTGAGTTACTGTGAGTGACACTGAATGAAAATATATATTTGTTTGTGAGACCAGATGTGCAGATACTTATGGCCATATAGCTTTTAATAACCATTTCATAGTGATAATGTTTTTTCCATTACAGTGATGTTACCTAATGACACAGTTTAGCCAGCAGACCTCCACAGTTTACCTGTTAGGCCACAGGATGTGCCGTGAGACCCGGCTTTACTGTAGAATCACACTCAGTTTAAAACTGAGCAGACACCTAGCAGGAGGCATTCAATTCTAATAGAGGGAGGTCTGTGTCCTCTAGCACTTTGAGCTCCTCTAATCTCTTATTCATGCATTCAAGGTGAGAGGAGAGAGGAGCAGCTACAAGTGAGAGCCGAACGGGTCAGAGAACAGAGATGAAGAGGGGGGAGAAAGCTCCGGTTGAAAGCAGGAAGAGAAGAAAAAAAAAAGATGGGAGGAGAAAAGCCCCGACTCCCTCTCATCCTCCCATGAACCTATCAGTGGAGCCTGCAGAGGAGAAGAAAGGCTCAGGTCCTGGAGCTCCACACAGACGAGGATCAAAGGGAATCCCCATCTGATCCAAATGTCGTTTGAATGTTTTATGGTGGACAAGACATTGAGGTGAGGCTTGGATAAGATGTGGCTCAAGAGAGCTCTGATCAGAGGTGGCCTGTCATTTTTAGGTGAGGGAGGAGTTTTTTTCTGAGCATAAGAAACGTATATATACATAATTCAAAAATACTGAGCAAATTTATATATCTTATAGACGTATGATTGGATTTCCAAAGTCCCATTCCCTTTACATTATGACTTTATATTGTCAGTCAGTGAATTCATTAACGACTAGTGCGGGCTCCAGCTATTCACATTTACACAGTAAAGACTCCAGCAAATATAGGGCTGTTGAATAATGGAGCAGTGAAATACTCAGATATGATGCATACAGCGCACGCCCACGTAGACATATTTAAACAGACATATCCAGTGTAACTGACGAACCAAACTGCATGGAGGATAATTAATTTGTGTCACTGAAAGGTTAAATACAATGTCTCACTCATATCTCTTTAAAAACATCTAAGTACCATTTTCTTATTCTCATATAGCTGCAATCCTGCAAAGCATAGTTAGTTGATAAAACCATGCAGCGATAGAAATACATTGAATCATATGTGAATGCTGCTAATGCACAGAACCCCATACACAACCCCCACAGATTATTTCAGCTGTGACAAAGCCCTCCAAGGATACAGTGAAGCTATTGTGTTCACAGCCTTGTTTCCTCAGAGGAGAGTGCCCGAGACGGGACTATTTACAGTTTATTATGCAGATGGCATCACTAAGCACACTCATGTAATGCAAATGCACACACATGCATGCTCACAAACCCATTTGGAGTTTAGCATGTTGTGCTGTCTGACAGCTTTCATTTCATTTGTGCATAATACGCGTACATGAAAGGGATTTTTGAAGCACCAACACTGTGAATACATCAACAAGTAAGTAACCAAGTGCTGAGGATAATATGAATAATGCACACCTGAAAGAAATAACTGCTTACACAGATGCATACAAGGCTTTGAAGTCAAGATTAGGGACACATTTTGCATCTCTCTTGGACTTTGTACTGGGAAGATAGCTGAGGAGAGTTTGGCTCAACTGATTTGTGTTCTCACATAGGGGTCCTGCATGTGTGAAATTGATCAGAAAGGCAAACAAAAAGCGTCCTCCCGAGTGAAAGGTAGCCTGTGAAGGGTTAACTTGCTCCAGTTAAACAAGGAAATGGGAGGGGACTGGCACTCTGACCTCACTGGTGAAAGAGAAACTAAAAGGAGCAAGAGAGCGGCATGTTGTAACTTTGCTTTAGAGATCTAAAAGACTTGAAAAACCTACACACACCAGGTAAAGTTGCAGTTTGTCATGTTTACAGTCTTTTCTTTAGTGTGAACTTGTTCATTTCAGTGATTTTAAACAGACAGCATTAATTCTCGATGGACTTTTTACTGCTCTAACTTTTTTCATTATTTCATCTTATATTTTCTAGACATGGCCACTGCTTGTAGTAGTCTAATAATTGAGGACAATTTTCTTTGCTCCATCTGTCTGGATGTTTTCCAAAAGCCGGTGTCAATTCCATGTGGGCACAACTTCTGTCTAAACTGCATCGAAGACTACTGGGACACAACTGATAATGTATCCCAGTGTCCACTGTGTAAAGAGAAATTCCTCAGCAGGCCAATGCTACAGGTTAACACTTTAATTGCTGGTATTGCCGCAACGTTAAGGCAATCTGTTAAAGACAGAGTTTGCTCTGAAGACACAGGAAATGTAAACGTGCTCTGTGATCGGTGCACAGGCGGAAAGCTTGCAGCAGTCAAGTCCTGCTTGGTGTGCTTCATGTCTTTCTGTGATACCCATCTGGAGCCTCATCAGAGAATACCAGCCATGAAAAAGCACAAGCTGATCCTCCCAGTTGAGAACCTGGAGAGCAGGATGTGCAAGATGCATGACGAGCCTTTGGAGCTGTTCTGCAGAGTGGATCAAATGTTTGTGTGCGAGTCGTGTAAAAAAAGTGACCATAAAACCCACAAGATAGTGAGTATGGAGGAAGAGGCTCAAGTGAGGAAGACCCTGCTGGGAATGGAAAAGGAAAGCATGGATCAGATGATCCAGGTGCGTCAGGAGAAAATTCAGGAGATCCAACAGTCATTGGAAGCCAGCAGAGAAAATGCAATGAAGGCGCTGTCACGCAACCAGCATGTGATGACTGCTGTGGCGGACTACATCAAGAGAAGCCAAGCAGAGCTGACGGAGGTAATTGAGACAAAGCAGAAAAAAATTGAAACAGAGACAAAAGCCTCCATTAAGGAACTGGAGGGAGAAATTATGCAAATTAATCAAAAAAGCTCACGGCTTAATCAAGTCTCAATCAAAGACGATCCCTTTATGTGTCTTGAAAATCTGCTGTCTCTGACCATCACTGCGCCACAGGTTAAGGACTGGTTTGATGTGACCATTTACACTGATGAGTTCACTGAGCAGGGAGCCATAGCCAAGCTGGAGACCACAGTGAGGAGAGAAGTAAGGATGCTCTGTGATCCAGATTTGAAAGAAATGCAGCAACATGCGGTGGATGTGACTCTGGATCCTGACACAGCAAACCCTCATCTCTACATTTCCACAGACGGGAAACAAGTCACGCATGGAGACAGAAAGAGGAATCTCCCAAACAAAGCAGAGAGGTTTGAACATGTCCTTAATGTCCTGGGAAAGGAGGGTTTCTCCTCAGGGAAATTCTACTATGAGGTCCAGGTTAAAGGCAAAACAAACTGGGATTTAGGAGTTGCAAACAAGTCCATCAACAGGAAGGGCGATATCAGACTGAGCCCGAAGAATGGATACTGGACTATTTGGCTGAGAAAAGGAAATGAGTTTACAGCCAACACCGGCCCGGCTGTTAACCTCCATGTGAGGGAGATGCCTCAAAAGGTCGCGGTGTTTGTTGATTGCGAGCTGGGTCAAGTGTCCTTCTACGACGTGGACACCAGGGCTTGCATCTACTCCTTCACCGGCTGTGACTTCACCGAGAAGCTCTTTCCGTTCTTCAGCCCGTGTGCTAATGATGGCGGCAAAAATGCAGCTCCCTTGATCATCACTTCTTTCAAGTGAAACATCTGAGTTCCTGTTTTGTTTTTGGATTTGTGAAAGAAGAAAAAAAGAGACAGGGCGAGGGGACTTGGAGAAGGATCACAGTAGCTCTGAAATGTTTTTTTTTTTATCTGTGAAACTGTGGCGTGTCATTCGGTTTCTCCCATCCATCAGTGTCATGGCTGTGTGTCACTATGTGTCTCCTGTCACACAGACAGCTGTAGATCTCCAGCTGAGTCCACATGCAGCCAGCAGGACATTCGGTACTGACACAGTCGTACATTTCCCTCAGCTACAAAAAGAAATCTTTATGAGCTGCCCATTAATTTTTATACCTTTAACCTACTCTTGCTTGCCAGCATGCCAAAGATGGGTGACATAGCATTTACAAATAATTCATAACACTTCTTTGTGCTGCTTGTAGCACCACATATTGGCTGTTTACTTATGACATGATGGATGGGTTTGACACCTTTTGCAGGTTGAAATAACTATTTCTGTGTTCACAAAATAATCTTTGACCTACATGGGATGTAGCTCAGGACAGCGTATCCCAAGGTGACCCCCATTACACAACCAGCACAGCAGGGAATATAAATCGGCACTCGGGTGTTATAACTTAACAGCATACAGAAACATTAAAAGAAATGAAAGGGCTCTTATCATTCAGTTCTTCTAATGTTGCTCTGAATGAGAATTAATTCCTCCACCAATTAATAATAGTCAGTTAAAAGTGTAGTCATTGAATAGATATGTCACAACACTGGAGCCTGAATGGCACACAGTGACATGTCCTCTAATTAAAATCAGCCAAACCTGCTCTTCAAGTTCAAATACTGCAAGTCGGTCTGATTAGAGAAAGACTTCAGCAACTGTTTGCTGAGCAGAGACAATTAAATTCTGTTTGTTTGTCGGGGGTAACATTTAATTCTTTCTTTTCAAGAGTCTATATAGGCTTTTTTTTTAGACTGTTCTCCCAAGAAGTACAACAGCATCAATCATGTCAGCAAGTGTTTTAAATCGACTTGTTTACACTCGAGTGCTGAAGCCCACAAGAGGCCGTAGTAATAATGATGGAGGCATAGACTGGGTGGAAGAAGTGAATGTTAAAGTAAAAAAGTGAAGCCAATGCTAAAGCCGAATGGCAAGCAGGGGGCAATTTCAGCTGCAAAAAGAGACTGTATGGAAGTCTATGAGGAAATTACCCTACTTCTCCCAACACCCGATTTATTATTTCTACATTAATAAATATCAGTGACAGTTTGGGAAAACACAGACAACATATTGTGTCATTGTATATGCAGGACTTTTCAATGTTGATTTTTTTTTTTTGCTATGATGCTGGTTGTCTCGTACAGTGAATGAGGTTGTTATAATCTCATCTGGACATGAAGCAGCTCAAGAGCTTTAGAAAAGCCGGTCAGATCGGCCCACTGAATTGTTGTATCATTAAGTTGCCAGAGGTGAGAGACCACACACTGACCACAAACTGCATCTCCAGAATGTCTGTGAATAAGAATCTTCTGTTTTCCTTTGATGATCATGCATTTTGTTTTTTAATGAGGAAGATAAATAATAATAAGGTTAAATTAAAGAGGGCCAAACAATCTACAATTAGAGTTTCAAGGTTTTAAATGGCCAGTGACATGTTTTTGTTATTCACATGTGATGTAGAATAATTAATTGTCTGTATTAATACTGAAACGATTAGTTGATTAATAAATTGAAGATTTGCTGCTGTCCTCATATACAGGGGGCTTCAAAAGTAATACAAAAACAGAACGTGCGCACAAAACATATTTTATTGATTATACAAACATGCCAATAATAAGCATATTAATTCCTCAAATGTTCAAACTGTTTGCCTTTCGCAGCCCCCGTATATCACTGTATATTACATTTATTTGGGTTTTGGACTGTTGGTTGGACAAAACATCAGTTTTGAAGACCATAGGTATGTATTCTCTGTTTTTCATGCTCTTAAAATGACTCGCTGTAAAATGCAGCCCTGGTCTGTACACTGTGCTGTAGATGTGCTGGACGTACTGAAATGTATCTGATATTCACTGTGTTATGTTTGACTGAAATGTAAATGGGGGGAAATAATAAATGTGGTTTTGGAAACATTAATGCTCTCATTTTTATCTGGACCAGACTCTTGATAAAGACAGGAATATCAGAAATCCTGCAAACACACTGACAGCTGAATTACTTCAATATGCAATTATGTGTATCTGTCACTTTGAGAAACATAAACACAAATTAGAGACTGTCTTGACAGCTTGAGATTCCCACAACATACACTTAGCAATTTTTTATAGCCACCACTTGCAAAATAATCCATTACGTTTCGCTCCCAGTACGGTCTGAGAGAATAATGCTAATTCTGCCTTTCACAAACAGGGGAATGAGCTTTTAATGATTCGACACAGATAATTGCATGCTACGTCCCGAGTGAAAACAGGTTATCTGCAAAATGGGAATAGAAATGTGCAGGTGCTGCATGAATAGACAGCGTGTGTCGACATATCAGAGTATTAAAAAATACCTAATAAAGTGTGAAAAGTACTAATTTTAAAGCAGAAAGGATGCCTTAAACAGTTCTATTAATAAATATATTATCGGAATAATGTTATTGATGAATTATTGTGTAAACAGCTTTTTCTGGGTGCAGTTGGTGGAACTAAACTACAATCATCTAGTTTGTACTCTGTTTTGTTTCAAATGAAGTAAAGGTAAAAGTGGAACATTATGAATGAAGGAAGACACAACTGCAGTAATGTCAACTTTCTTTTTTATCACATTTATGCACAACACTGATTTATGATATATAAATGCTGCAAACAACTAAAAAAAATCAAGCTGTGATAACTTAAATGAAAGGAATATTGAACAGCTCAGGTCAGCCTTCCTCAAAATACTTTCTCACAGAGGGGCTTAAACAAAGGCTCATGTGTTTAATACAGTATTATGACTGTTTCATTTTTTAAGCATGTTTTTTTCTTCTTTAAATACACTCAAAGTAGAATTCTTTGCTTAATCATCCCAGGCTGAATTAACCGCAGTAATAGCCTCAATTGGGGTTTAAATATAGTAGCTCTACTGTATTTCAAATGTGCTCCAGTTTAATACTGTCTCATTATAAAAGGGGCTTGTCAGCAAAGACAGTTTCACCAGTCTAAGGTTTCTGTCAAGCAACACTTTCAAATTAAAAGCACAGTCCTGGAGTGTGTGGTACTGCTTCGAGTGGAATAAGACAGCTGTTGATTTGTGAAGCTAACCAACAGCACATCACATGTAACTGCTATTGATCCAGTCAATGAGTGAAGTCATGCTCCTCCAACACACCAGCAGCTTTATAACTGCTCATTCTGCTCAGCTGCTTCGGTTTAATTACAACAGAAGTGCAAAGAGAAGACCATCCTGGACTGCTGTGAAATGCTGATACCGAAAAAGAAAAAAAACGGTATAACTCCAGCAGTTTGTACGGGGGCCCTGAGGCACTCTTTGTTATGCGTTGTTTGAAAAGAAAGGCTGGTGAGGAGAAGTGCAAGAGAGAATAATGAAAAGTGTGCAACTTCTGTATAAATGAGCCACAAAGAGTTTGCAATGAAAAGAAGACAGTGTGTGTTTGAGTCACAAACCCAATGCCACGCTTTCTATTGAAGCATTCATGGTACCTTCATTAGTCACTTTCCAGCTATTACATATTTATCATTCAAATTATTTTCTTACTTGAGCTCATATATCACAACAATTGGTGTTTAATGGTAGAAATATACAGAGAAAGCACAAAAGTGAAGCCAACATTTTCCAGATATGTTCGCTCCCATCTTGCGGTGATGTAATTTGGAGCCAGAGTTTGCTTATTAGTGCAGCCGCCATATGGAGTTCTTAGCCAAATATCTGCACAATGCAAGCTGACAATCATGACTTTACAGCATTGTTTTAGTGTGACATAACTAATTAAGTCAGCTTATCAGAAAAATGAACACTTGAACAAACATCAGCATGATAAGAACTGAAAGACAGAGTACATCTTTGGTGATTTTTTGTTTGTTTGGCCCATGTCCCATCCACTAACATGGAGGGGGGCAGGGTTTATGACTTACACTGGGGCAATGGAGTCACACTCAGCTTTATATACAGTCTCAGATAAGGATCTATGATGTGTCCTATAAGTTGTTGGCTTGGGAGGAAGACCTCAGTCCTTCTAAACCACTAATTTTGTACAGAGATGTGAGTTTTGATATCAGCATAAACTACTTCTTTAACTCAGAGAGAGAACGAGTGGCCAATCCTTCCTGACTTCTGTGACTAGGTAAATCATCTCTATCTGGGATGAAATGCAAGTGATATGTCTCAATTATATCACTGCTTTGAAACTTGTTTGGGGGTTTCATTTCTGAGTGCTAGATAGGTATATTTCCAAAACAGTCTCCAGCTGCCTGTGATCTCATTACTGTCTTTACTGCCAGCAGTCTGTTATTCAGCAGCTATGGGGCTGGGGGGTTGTTAATCCTTGACATATGCAGACAGGATGGTTTTTACTATGGTGGCACCAGGAATATCAATGTCAGTCAATTACTCCACCACTCAGTCCAAACAAATATCTAAACAACTACTGGATGTACTGCCATTAGAAAAACTGCAGATATCCAAGGTTCCTGGAGGGAAAATAGTAATGACTCTTGTCATAAATCCATGCCCCCTTTAAGGATGAATTGGAATAGAGTTGGTGACATCTTAACTTTTCATCTACTGCCACCAAAACCTGGCAAAAAAATGACATTCCCAGCATTGTTGTTTTTGGTCCTTATTACAGTGCTAATAAGATAACATAAGACAGAAAAAACACATTGAGCATAAATTAGCATGCTGACATTAGCAGTTAGCTCAAATAACAAATGAGTGACCCCTGGTGTGGAGCTGTGGAGATTTCTGGGACCTGTTATGGTGATGAACTCCATGTCTGTAGTGGTTTTTCCTGACAGGGTGTTCAGATGTTTGTCTCACTATGTAAAATCATAAATACAGTCTCCGAGTACATTGGTCTGTGTAATTACACTGGCATAATGGACGGCATTTTGTGAAAAGTACATCATGTGCTGTGTGTGTGTGTTGAGCCCGTATTTCCATAGAACCACATGGCTTTGTCCTGCAGTATGTGTGTATCTAATGAAGTGCCAAATGTAATGAGATAAATCTATCCATTAGGGTCCCTTAACGAGACTAAATCCACATGGCTGCTAATGAGTCGGTGCTCCATCAGTTGTCCTCAGAGGGCTGGAGGACCTGACTGAAGCTGGAGACAACCTGGAGCCAGACAAAATCACACCCTCTAAGCCAGTAAATCCGCAGCTCCAGCTGTTGTCGACCTCCATCATTTAGCTACCAGTCCTTCAGGGAGTGACTTCAAGTTAGCAAGCAGCTACGACTGATAGACAGTGGAGTCATAGCCGGCACAGGGAAACACTAATCATCTGTAATCATTGATCTGCCATTACTGGGCCGTACTCATTAGCCTGATGCAGCAATGCTCTGTGGAATTCAGTTGTTACTGGGCTATTATTAGCCTTCCAGATACTGCTGTGTTTAACACGTGTCCTCTACACTGGTTCTGTTCATGCTGGGAAACAACATGTGGCTAATGTTACAGTCGAGGGCTGGAACGACTATTTAAAAAACTGGAGTTATTCAAATGAAAAAAAATCTTCAATTCAAAGCCTTTTGTTAGAAGCTGCTACCCACTGGCCTGAAACCAGTTATAACAGGCACCTGCCAGTAGTAGGTGGTATCTGTAAGTACAAAGAGGGCATCACGCTGTGTAGAAGATAACTACAGAGCTACATTTATATGCCACTGAACACTTAAAGGTTTCACCAATTTAAGAGTCCTTCAACCACATTCATGCACTGTAGGTGTTTTTTGATTATATTTTTAAACCCTCTGTAACTGTGCAGTTATAAATAGCTGATATCTGGTCTACTTGATTTGGTCTTTTATTTATTCTTTCCTTTCAAACAAGACAAGAGTCTACAGCCACGGTAGCAGCTCTGTGAGGCTGCAGTGTTTTGGGCTCAATCCTATATGCAACAACAACAATGCTTGCATGTTGATGTTTAGCAGGTAAAATGTCTGACTCGTCTTAGTTTAGCTCTGATGAGAACAGTTACTAATAAGCAGTAAGCAATGTACAATCGAGGCCAATGCTGCAGTCAAAATCAACCCAATCAAGTCACTGAAGGATGTCAAGACCAAGGCCTGAGCAAATCAAATCCTATAATAGGCAACAGTGTCTTTCCAATGCGAATAGAGTGATTGAGGAGAATGGACAGAAATAATCTATAAACAAGATTGATCCGTCTTGTAACATCAAACTAATCTAACGCACCGTGTTGGTAGCCAATCAGGCAGCTTTCTGTCCACTTGATCCAGAATCAAAAGCCAGGAACAACCTTGACAACAGCCAAGCTCAAGACCAAGAAAATGCCAACTCCAACACGCCCCAAAGACCACTTCAAAAAATGGTTCTTGAGACCAGGACTGGACTCAATACTGCAGCCCTGGTTGTGGCTGATGAGAAGTTTTGCAGGTACAAAGTCATAAACTACATTTAATATACATGCATGAAACCGCCCCTAACTTCAAGCCCCTGGATGCAGTGTATCGCAGCTCTGATAGATTTATTATTACAGGTGACAGTTTGAGAACACATCATGTATCCTCTATGGGGAGGTGGAGCAGCATTCACTTACCAATCACGGGAATAACACTGTCTTTCTAATTTATAATGCCTTCCTTAATATGCTACCATTTTATTTATCATCACTTTTAAGTCTTAAAAATACAGGCCACTGTACTCAATCACAAGTATGCATTACTGTAAATGAATACTAAGTTGGTAAAAAATTGCCTTCACCCATGATGCTCCTCATGCAGGGAATAAGCTTTAGTTTTCCTTAAGCTAGAGAAATGTATGTCCCTTGAACAATATAAGCTCCTGTTGAACAGTGTTTTGTATAATAAATGTTCTTGTTTTCTTAATTTGTCTGCATTGTGCCTGTGAAATGCAGTGGAGGATTGTGTGCATTCTCTCAAGTACTGTACCTGTGTGGAGTTTCTGAGGTGCTTGTGCCTTGCTTGAGTGTATCCATTTAATGCTGCTTTATAATTCTGCTCCGTTGTACTTTAAAGGCAGGTATTCAGGGTTTATATAGGTAGGCTATGTCCTATGTGAATTGTAACACAGCATTTTCAAAGTTTCAAAAGAGCTTGATTAATTTTGTCTCAGGGCTTGAAACTACTTGATAATTCCAGTTACTTGGTTACCGAATCTACATACAAACATTTCAAATCAACTAACAATGCTGAATGCTGTCACAAATCATATTCTTACTTCACCCCACGGAGTGGGAATGAAGTATTGTTTTTGGCTCCGGTGTCTGTGTGTCTGTGTGTGTGTGTTTCCACACCTGGCTATACATGACTGGCGCTGCACTCTAACTGATTAGTATACAGACATGAATGGGGTGAAGTCTGCCATCTCTGATTGCCCTGTTCATAATTTAGTAACATTTGATTTAATGTGTTGAAAATATGTCATAGTCTGTACACTGTACAAACAGGATGCACTGTTATATACACTGTAAATATGTTTGCTACAGCTGTAGGGTGCTCGAAAAGCTAAAAAAAAAAATGCATCTAGAAAATGCTAAAAATCATCCATCCATCCACCCCAAGGTAATAAATACATTTGTAATTCTTTTCCTGATGCTCTCGACAGCCTTAAAGTCCATCCAACCATTTTTGAGGAAGTGCAGTCTGAAGCAAAATGATGGACTGAATGACAGAATGACTTTACAGATCAGCATCTCCATCTAAGTAGAAGTGCTAAAAGTAGACAACACTTATCCCTAACCTGCAGGTCATTGGACTGAAGGAGAAAGTGAAAGAAAACCCTCGCTAACACGGGGAGAACATGCAATCTCCTCACAGAAGGCCAGCATGTTCAAACTAATAACCCTCTAATTATAAAGCCGCGGTGCTAACAACTGCACCGCTGTGCCGCCCAGCCTTCCAACAGTGTAAGCAGAATATCATCCATTTAACAACTTCAAAATCTAGATTTTGCAATAGGAATTAACATTAGATGTCTCGAAAATATACAATTGGGAATCCAAGTCAACCTGTAGCAACACAATAAATCGAATAAACAGGCTTTTTAGAGTCATTAGGATCAAACATCCCACACAGGTGATCGCATAATGTATAAAAATCAAACATAAAACGAATGCACTCCTCAATATTTGCAGGACAAAGGTTCTTTGTGTCGTCCTTATTTTCCATTTTTGCAAGCAAGGCAAGGCAATTTATTTACACTGCACATTCCATTATAGGCTAAATAAATGTGCTTTACATTAAATCAATTTCTCTGACAATATCGGAGCTCATTTTCCTTTCAGGTTTCCTGTTGGTTTTCCTCGAAGCTGTGAGTAAATACGGAGGAACTGCAGCAAGAGGTGTCATCATGATAGCAGAGCACCTATTCCGCTTTAATGGCACCTTTATTATAATCGTGTTCATAAGTTGACGGAGTGACAGAGGGAAAATAATGGATGAGTGACTTTCCCCTCTATCTCTAAGATGGAAGGAAAAAGCGGGGTGGCTTTTCCAGTGACAGATCAGATTTGTACTCCACAAAGGCTTTGATCTTAAGGCTTTCTGACAGGCTTTAATCTGAGCAGACCACGCACACACAAACACACACACACATCTTCTCATTGAAACCACACTGTATACAAAAATGGACTTCATTTATTTCCAGCTGCCTGTTTGTGAGTTTAGGGAAAGTCAGTACAGCGGCACAGCTTAAAGGAACTCTCCTAAAGGACACTATGGTTAAAAAATAACAAGATAGCGTCTAAAAGAAAAACTAAATATAAAAACCATGCTAAGCTCATCTGTTTTTTCCACAAATTTCGGTGAGTCATGGGGCACCGTAACTCTGGGACTCTGCTTATTAGGCCCATTGAAGCTCTGTCACAAAGGTCACATTTATAAATGGCTGCTGCACTTTTTCTTCTGGTTATTTTCACTGGGTTTTGTTGCAGCAGGTGTACATCTACTCCAAATTCATCTTTCTGAACAAAGAAGGGACAGAACGTGGGAAGGAGAGGACATTTCCACAACAAAGCAAAAATGAAAAGCAAAAGCTGAGACGAGGCTGACAATACAGCCACTGGTGCCTTAAGATGAGTAAACTCAGAGTACGAAATAAAGAAAACAGCAGCACCTGGATGGAAGGAAGCTGCAACTAATATCAGAAACAAGTCACTGAAGTCCAACACAAAAAGTAAAAGACAAAGGAGCTGCAGACCTGCCAGGCAAGACCATCTACATATTTCACTAAGTGTCATTTTTCTTTTTTTCATCAACACGTGCAGCAGGTTTACTCCGTGGAGATTTACAGGTCATAAAACGAAACAAGTTTAAGCAAACAAAACTATTTCTTCAAAAGATACTAGAATAATAGAAGATGTATCAACTAAATGTAAATCGTGGTGAAATCTACATTGTACGTCTCTTTTACTTATATTGAGTATTGCCTGCTGCAGAACATGGACAAGACCAGAGAGACGGTGATGGACTTCAGCAGGACAGGGGTAGCTCCAAAGCCCCTTTGCATTCTGGGAAGGGACACTGAGATTGTGGAGGACTACAGATACCTGGGAGTTAACATTGACAACAGACTGAACTGGAAGACCAACAGCTTGGCTGTATACAAGACAGGATAGAGCAGGCGCCACTTCCTGAGGAAGCTGAGATCTTTCAACGTGTGTAGCAGGAAGTTGTGGCCGCCGTTCTGTTCTTCTCAGTGGTCTGCTGGGGGAGCAGCATCGGAGCCAGCGACACAAACAGACTCAGTAACCTGATAAAGAAGGCTGGCTCTGTGATTGGCTGCAAGCAGGAGACTTTTGAAGCTGTGATGGAGAGGAGGGCACTGAACAAGCTGTTGTCTATCATGGATAACCTCGAACACCCTCTCCACCACACACTGGACAGACAGCGGAGGTTCACTGTCACAAGGTCCCACAAGCAATCAACCTGTATAACACTTGACCTCTGTCTGACAGATGACACTGGACTCTCATACAACTGCACGTCCATAAAGTCTATCTATCTATCTATCTATCTGGATGCATCAGTATTTACACGAGAAAATATATGTGGTCAAATTCGTCCTAGATCACCTCTGCAACTGGTTTGAGGGATCTGATCACGATACATCTTGGACCATGTTTACACTTGAATTAAGCACTAACCACTTGTGATCTGATCACCCAAGATGCATTTTAAAACCCAGTGTAAACAGGTTCAAAATGATGATCCTTTAACATCTATCTATATTTGTTTTTTATCATTTGTTTCTGAATGAGAGGAAGTGCACAGCCATGTTCATATATGTTCACATTCTATGTATAATTTTGGTCATTTTTATTGTTTATACTTCAATCTTATGTTCTGTCCATCCAGGGAGAGGGATACCTCATCAGTTGCTCTTTCTAAGATTTCTTTCCCTGTTAAAGGTCTCTTTTTATCTTATCCAGGTCTTATCTAAAAGAGTCTAATAACAGAGTGTCTTATGCAGATTGTAAAGCCCCTGGAGGCATATTTGAGAAATTGGTCTAGATGACACATTGCATATTTCATGTGCTGGATTAGCCATAAACATCCCTCTTTGGCTATTTTATCCACTAACAAAGTGATATTACAGGGGATTTATCCATATTACCCAGCCCTAACACAGAATAATGTGAAAACCATATTTATTTTTCCTCCATTCGTCTTCGTTTTAAATTGCCTTCTGCTTGTGGGTCCAACAGGGCTTGAGCAAATCCCAGCATGCACTGGGCGAGAGGCACGCTCTGCACAGGTGAAGTAACACGTAGTAGATACTATATTCATTAGCTCTTTACTGCGGTTATGGAGAAGCAAGATACATCTTTGAATTCAAAAGTAATCTCAGCAGTCTAAAATACTAAACCTCTATTCTAGATTTAAAGGGATGGCTCTCACAACATCCAACACACTTTACCTCACAACACTGGTGACACTAGCTGGTGGTGAGAGTGAAAGAAAGATGGGTCATGTGCAGATTCTCCTGAGGTGGACGACATATCTCCGCCTTGGGGAATTAAATCTATAATGGCACAAAGCACAAAAGGTCTTTGATGTATTGTTGGTGGTTGCCTTAGCAGGAGAAAAATTAGCCATTTAGCCGGCTAGTGCATGCGAGGTTCCACAGGCCATGTTTGACTGCGAGCACCTCAGTGAGTTAGCTGTGCCCTGCAAGTCCTGATATTAGTTAATTTGGAGCCCCTGTGTATCTCTGCCAGATTATAAATCCAGTCCAATTAGTGTCACCACGACAGATGAAAACATGAAGCAACACCTCTCTGTCTTAAGGGCCCTCTTCTTTCCACTGCTCATAATGCAATTAATTAGAAAGCCCTTCTTTAATTAGACAGCGCACTGGCCCTGATTAAGCTCATTGCACATGGCACAATCACACGCAGACTACAATCAATGCATGTGCACACAAAGATACAGTCATTTGTGTATGACAGGTCAGTGCACGTGAGGGAGCTGGAAGAGGAAGTGGGTTTTTGATTGGCGGGACTGTTGGCATGTCGAGAGGCAGGTGGATGAGAAATCTCCGTCGTGCAGATTCCTGGTTTTAGCCGTGCGACCTCCAAACAGGCCAGACAAGCAGAGCCGGGGGCTACAGCAAGCTAATCAAAAACAGCAAAGACCAAACAAGGCTACCTCTTTCAGACTGTCTCAAAATAACAGGATTATGGTTTATCTCTCCCCAGCAGTTATTTGATGCTGGTAGCATTTAAATTACATTCCATCAGGAAACATCCAACCAGACAAAGTGAGCAACTGTAATTCAGGCTAGGCCCTGTGTAGCACAACACCTAATATTACTGGAGCATTATTGAAAAAGCCGAGGCGACAGGTTTCTTTATTCTTTAGTGCCATGATGCTACTGAGGAGACGTAGTATTTTCAATACCTGGAGGCAGACTGCTTCTTTTCCTCTTCTTGACATTTTCCGCAGTGTTTTCCAGGGAAGGGCACTCTGCTACCAGCGGCCCGTTGGAGCTGCTGAAGTGGAGCGGGTCAGTGTTGGTCGTTGGGTCAAAGGGCAGAGCGTTGAGCCCTAAAAGATGACAACAAGAAGAGTTTTTTTAAACTTTCAAACGAACCAAATGACTTTTAGAATTTATCGTTTTTTGAAAAAGAACAAATAATGCAAAACTGGTGTCATAGGCATTTTATTTTATCATTAATTAATGTTTCCTCACTCATTTTTTTTAATTGGTTGATATCATGCCTCAAGTTATTTGCTCAAGAAAGTAGCCCTCTGAGTACCTTTGCAGTCACATCAGCACATAATCGTTACAAAAGGTCTCTTGTCATTCCAAAGGCAGATAATGTCTAAAATAATGGGAATATATCTGATTAAAAGTCTAAGTCATTAAACTGAATTAACATTTCCTTACCAGAAAGTCTAACAAACCAGGATAAGAAAATAATGAGCATCAAAGAAAAAATAAATAGAAAACTTGACTCACAATAAAATATTTCTCTGTGGAGATGTTGGCCTCGGTTTCCAGTTCTTACCTTAAATGTGTTATTAATGTGGGCAGCTTATTAATGTGCCCATTCTCTTCCTTTTAAAGACTCAATAGTCTGCAGCAGAATAGAGCAATGAATAAATACACATCTTTGAGTAATGGCCACAATAATAATATTATTTTCTGACCCAGAGGAATGACAAACAAATGTAAAATATCAGCGACTGTCTGCTTGTTTACACAGTAATCCTACAGAGTTTGGAAGACACCAGTTCCATACTAATGTGAGATACATATCAACTCTTAATTCACACCTGTTTCTGCACATCTTTTTCAATGGATTAAAATAGACCTGATAATAGCGAGTGAATCATTCTCTCTCACTTCCTGTCAGCTTTACCGATCACTCACATGGTGATGAGCCGCAACTTCAGGTATCAAACTCAGACGTTGTCTCTAAAAGCATTTGGTTGTTTTCTGCATTTAACTGTGTGTTTGTGTGCGAGAGTGATTGATGTAATTTGTGTCCCTCACAGATCTCAGACACAATGATGTGATTATTGGCTTGATGATGTATCTTGGCATTTTTAATTTAAAAATTTGCATAATTGATGCAAATGTGGCATCCCAATGAAAGGTCAGAATTATTCATTCAAATGTGATCTTTCAGCTTTCTTGTGACATTAACTCCATCTCAATAAGACAATATAACAAGTGAAAATCTTTAACTGGCCTATTTATTTTGAAGTTACCTACTTAGAGCGAGTCTATCAAATCCTCTACCAAACCTCATCAGTTTTATCTTCACTATCTTTAAACAAAGGCATATCTAGAGCTTTAGTGGGCATCTAGTAACAGTATCATCTTCGCTACATGGAAACAAAAGAAAATTGAGAGGCATCTGGCAGCAAATCCAGTATTTTTTCATATTAAAAACGCTGTATCAAAGGATGAGTCTGTAGCTTGTATTAGGCTTGAAAATAGATTTAATACAGCTCAGTTTTATGTACATATTTTATCAGAAAAAAAACATTTCTCGCATGTTTCTTTCCCCATGACGTGATGTGCTACATTTATACTCCATCATTCATCATTAGGTCGCATGCATGCATGCAGTTACACCTCCAATTATGAAGAAAAATGCACGCTAATGTGACATAAATCAAGCTCACACGTCATATGTATGTGTTAAAACTTTTTTTTTTCTCCTGACAACTGGCCTGAAGGGATCTTTCTCTCTCTGTAAGACGACACGTTTACATGTGCTCCGTTCAATCCGCTCCGTCACTTTTCTTCTGTGTAACCACTGCACATCAGGATGCACAGAAAGGTGCCGCCACACGCTGACATGAGATTGGCTTCATGCATTTATGGATGCTGCTCAGCCTCTATATCACTGTTATGTCTCATTCTATATATTGGACAAGACCAGGCCCATAATGTGTTTACAAGGGATTTTAATAGCTGCCTTCATTCAGCTGAGCCTCTTCCCCATTTACTATTAGACAAGGACAGATGGAGCCTTTCTCTGCATGGGCTTTCCCCAGTCGCTCTTATTATTTCACTGTGTTTCCATGGGCTTCACTTCTATTTCTATGCATATTTGTGTTTTTATATACATTCACCTGACCATCTATCTATCTATCTATCTATCTATCTATCTATATAGATCTATCTTTGTAGATGCACTGCAGGAGAAGTTAAATGGTTCCTACATTCCTGTACTGAATAGCTCAAAGATCAAAGCTAATAGTCAACAACAATGTGTTTCTGCAACACTTAACGAGCTCATATTTTTTAATTTTGGCTAAAAAAGACAATATGTAACATGGTGTGTAGTCTTTGTGACATTAACAAGTACCTGAGCCGAGTCTCTGAGCACGGCCACATTAAGGTCCGTCCAACTTATTGATCAAAGACACAAGCATGATGCTGTAATAGTGCAGAATATTCTGAAAAGAGTCTGAAACTGAATATACACTTAATGGGATGAATTGATTAGTAAACTCCAGGTGGAGTTGGAGCAATGTTCAATATTGGCCACTCAGCTCCTCTGAAAGCCACACACGGTTTCTTAATGGGCTAAATGCAAAGTGCAGCCCAGCTTCTCCTGACAGGAAACAGTTCATGTCTGACAGTTGGTCCATGTTTCAGCATGTACTGGTACATTGCATGTATGATAGTGTAACTGCATTAAGGCTATATCATTAAAATGTGTTTTGTTTACAATTTTATCTATAACCAACAAACTATTTTTCTTCTTTTTCTCTTCCATTTTCAACCTTGTAGTTTTCAGCCCAAGCCCATCAATCAGTTAATCAGATTTTCCACAGCTCTCTTCGGAGCCAATATTAATTCATACATGAATGTATTTGCTGATTATTTCTCTGTTGATAGACTTGGCATTTAAGCGACTATTAATTTCAGCCGTAATATCAAAATGAGAAAGGGGGAAAAACACAAGAAAAGAAGTGAAGAAGTGAGTTGAAGACATCCATGTTTGCACATCCTCTAATTACAGCCATGAAACGAACAAGAAATACTTTTTTCTGCATTTGAGATAAGAGGCGAGCAGAAACACAGGCCCAATTTCATGCCAAAATGATTACCGAAATTGTAGCGCGCCACCTGATACGCATAAACACCACCGCAGCTGCGTCACTTGAATTCACATTTAGCACATAAACACACTGATTATTAGAAAATGAACAAATCAAAGTACAAAGAAACACCTCCATGTTCGCAGGTATTTCTGTTCTCACCATCACCCGAGAGCAGCCGTGCTTTAATCTAGATTCTGTGACATAAAAAACATGTTTACCCTCAGTCCCCCCCTGTAAACACAAATTCTGCAAATTAACTTTGTTGCTTCCCAGAATTCTTATCAAACGCTTCCTCTGACAGTACATGTGCATACTAATGCAAGCCTTCACACATGCTTGAGCCTTTGCCTGTATTTCTACCTAAAAAGTCCTGCACCTTTCTGCTGTCAGTATAACGCAACTGTCTGGGGTTACATCAAACACACCTACGCACACCCTCTCACCGACTGCATCAGTCTCTCTTTTCCTGAGATGTCTGCAGCCCATCAACATCCATCTGTCTGGGACTTCTCTCTCTCTCTCTCTCTCTCTCTCTCTCTCTGTGGTGCCGCATGACACACCAAGCAAAGTGTCAGTTAATCTTCTGTTGCTGATTTGATATTACTGCTGTCAGTCTACAAGCTGATCTTTGTCACCATTTTATCCAAGGCGTTCAAAGGCGTAAAGCAAGGAAACATGAGGGCCAAAAGATCAGAGTTTGTGAAAGAGATAAAGGAAGACAGAGTCAGTACATACACAGGGGTGCTGCAAGGAATTCTGGGCCTCACAACATGTAGCGATACGTGCCCCACCCTGATGTACCGAACATCAAAAACCAACCCGTTGCCACTCTAAACAACCCCTGAAAAGTTGCTGTTTTTTAAAGCTGCACTCTGGTATGTTTGTGCAGTTTTCAGAGCATTGTGTGGATGTTTTTACTAAACTACAATCTGTATCTCCTCTCTCTCCATCTGTGTCCAGACAGATGGATATGTGCTTTAACCTTAGTTGCCCACCCTGCATGGCAGTGCCACTGTGACTGGAGGTGGGCAGAGATTTCCTGGAAGGAAGAATGAACACTCTAAAAGGGAGCAAGATGAGGTTATGGTGGGATACAGCCAGAACCAGCACATACATTTATACACTGGGATTATAGGTAATTAGCAATTTTTAGAAGTGGTGGTTACATCCAAGTGTTTTTATACCACATGCAGTATGATGCGTGAAATTATACGACTATAAATGACAAGTGCGGACCGAAATTCCTCACTGTCCCATTAACATTTTGGAGTTCCCTGAGGCAGAAAAGATTTTGTGTTGAAAATTGTAAAATAGCACATTTAATGAATAATTACTACAGCAGCATAAAGACTCATTCCCTTTTCTATAATGTGCTCTGTGACATAGCTCTCATACATTTCACACTCTGAAAGCCTCCATCTTCAATAATGGAAACATACCTCATTCACATTTTATTACTTGGATGTCAAAGGTTCCCTGAAAGCTGCTTTAATCAATATTTCTATATTATTAATGGATCAGATGTGGAACATAATGTCATTTTAAGGAGCTGCTTGCAGTGCGAAGCCTTAAGAGAACCATTACTCCATTCAGGAGTCTCCCTCAGCTCTGCTGTTTTAGCATCTTTTAGCTCCTTGTTTTGGTTTTCTGGCCTGAATCTTTACTATTTTGCTGCTCTATAACTGATGTAAATTTAACAAAAACAGTCAATATGATGTAACAGCATTTGCATTTTAAGATAACCAAATTAGTTTTGGCAATTACATAACATTCACATATCTAAAGTGGGACCACCTGTGGCCAGGCTAGAAAACTAGTGACAATGCAGCCTTAGACTCGGTTCAGGATACACAATATTTTTATACGTTACTATCTGTGTCAATTTGATTAATTATAGAGACATAAATTGTTGCTGTGACTTCACCAAAAGACATGACAGGAGGTCCAGGAACCCACATCGAGGAACAAGAATGTTGGGCCGTCGAACTGCTGCAGGATTAAACCAAGCAGGAGCAAACGTGATATGACAAATCAACTGAGTGAAGATCAGGCGACTGAATGAGTTGAGTCAGGTGATACCACCTCGGTTGGTTGGAAAACCTGCAGCCACACCGACCCTGTAATAGATCAGTTTAACACCCCTGAGTAAACAAACAATGGCGGTGTGTATGACACTCGCAGAAAAAACAACTGTGACATTTCCTGTTTTACTAAACATTTTTTATAACTTAGAGTTGTGTTTAGAAGAACATCTGACGTCACAGATGTGAAGAGATACATGCAAATCTTGCTGTCGACACGTAGTGCTGCATCCCTGATGTGACGCTGATTGTCATCCACTTTGACACAATAAGCCAGATAGTCGTGCATGATGCCCATTGTTGTTCCCGAGCTGATTCAATGGAATATGTCTGCCAGGTCGGGCATTAGTCTGGCTGATGTCATGTGGTCTGAACCCGGCATTAGACCAGTGAGATACTAGGATGTCACATGACGGGTAATCTTAAATAATATTCATAACTACTGTATCTTTATGAAAGTTATAAATAGAATATTTAATGGAAACCTGAGAGAAAAATGACAATTTGAGCAAAATATTTTGAAAAATATGGATTCAATAAAACCTGAAAATATGGAACAATAATCAGACAAAAGAAAGAAATTACATCCTTTATATCAGCTTTGCACATCCGGACACTGAAATCCTTTTTGCAAAATTGCTCCAACTCTATCAGCACTATCTTTCTGCATGCAGGCAGACAAGCATTTACAAGACGGAGTCACCTTAACTCAATACAGGGAGAGATGACCAGTGAAGAAAACCACTTAACCACCAATCATTAAAAAGCCCTGTGTCATAGCAATGGATCTAAACTGGCTAATGGGTAGCAGAGATCCATGGACAACACAGGATAATGTCTGCTTAATACGATATCCCCCTTTTATCAGTAAGAGCAGCCAATGCCAGACTACAACACCATTTAAAAAATCATTTAAAATATGCAGTACGGAGTGCGAATGCAGCCATACATTGTCTCTATTTCTCAATTGAGCTGGATGGAGGGATCAACAAGACTAAGAGCCTACAGCCAGGCAAGCTGCCCTGGAAACCAGGAATCATATCTAGTTACACAGCAAAAGTTAGAAAGGAAAAGTCCTTTTTGTATCATGTAAGTGTCATGAAAAGAAAACATAACATGATGGTTTTTACTGAACCGAACCGCCACCTGCTTTTTCCCTCGTCTCTTTGTTCCTAAACCTAACAACAGTACCAAATTTAAGCATGTTATTTCAGCACCTGAACCTAATGAAACCAAAAGTGAAACCCAACAAAACCATGACCCGCCATATAATGGGCACCTTGTAAACCACAGGATATGATAACAACTGCTAATTGCCATTTAATAGGCTGATGATAACTTTAGAAAACAGGGGAGTCATAACATTGACAACAGATTTCAGTGAAAGTTAATTTGCTGAAAGATATTCAATTCAATACATTAACCAATTTGTGGGGATGTAACCATAGGCACTAGAGCTGAACATAAGTAAATAATTAATTAATTCATAAGTCAATGTAAAGAACATTAATCAGCAACTTTTTATTATTTTTTTTTTTAGAATTCATCCATTTTTAAACACATTATCTGGGTCATGGTTGGAGCAGGATAAGAAAGGTAGCCTGCACAACCTTCTCCCTAACCAGCTGCTCCTGGGGGACCCCAAGGCGAACCAGGGCCAGATGGGATATGTAATCCCTCCAGCATGCTCTGGGTCTGCCCCGGGGCCTTTGTCCTGTTGGACATATCTGGAAAACTTCAGAGTGTCCAGGAGGCTTAGTATACCAAGATCTCTGGTTTCAGCCTCAGCTACCTACACACCAAAACAGTCCTGTACAGTCCAAACAAACATCTCTCACGCATCTTACCCTCAATAAAAAACTAACTCGGAGATACTTGAACTCCTCCATGTAAGGAAGAAACTCATTCCCAACCTGGACAGGGGAATCCAATGTTTTCTGGCAGAGTACAATGGCCGCAAGCTTGGAAGTGCTGCCTCTCATGCCAACCACCTCACACAACTGCTGCACGAAAAATGCAAAACATTTGCTGTAACCAGGTTGTACTGTGAGTATTTTCTCAGTGTAAAATATCTTCTGCATTGCTCGTCTGCCAGAATGAGGAATCTGTTAAGAGCAATCGATAATTCAACATGATAATTGATCATCTAACAATAGAATTTATCATGATGAAGGCAAGTATCGAGTACAAATGCATTAGATTTTTGCTGATATCACTTTATTTTGGCTAATTGGTGATGCCACCATTTATTTTTTGGTTCTCCTTTTGTAATAATATATGCATAATCTCAACACTGTAATGCACAAACATATTATACATATTTTTTTAGGACGAACTTAGTGTTTGTTTGTTTAGTTTATTAGCCTGCCATTTTAATTTCGGGCCAATTCCAATTGGCATTGCCATTTCCAAATTGAAATGTAATGATATTTCCTAATAATATTATCAGGAAATATCATTTGAAGATTGGTTTGATGTTCCTTTTGCAAAGGTTGTTAGTTAAATTAGAAAACACTCATTGGGCTTTTAAAGCATTTAATTAAAAAAAGTCTCTATCCTGTGGGTATTTCATATAGACTATTTATTTATCGAGTTACCAAAAAATATGCTATATCCTGCATTATAGAGATATAAAATGACCTATTGGAATAGAAGATTTTGGCACCAGCTCTAAAATCTGCATATATCCCCTTTGGGCTCTGGGGAACTGTCATGGGCAATTTTCATAATTTTTTTCCTGACACTTTATGAACAAGATGATGAAAGAATAATTGAGTGAGGACTAAATATTATCCATAAACCTCTCTGATTACCAGGAAGCTATCATGAAGTATTGTGATGACATCACATACGATCAACAAACCAAAGCATGAATATTTCATCACTTTGATGACTAATTTGGGACACAATATCCCACTGCAATCATTTCAGGGTCTCTTCTCTGTAAGCATGTTTGTGGTGGTTTATTCCACTCTGTAGCTTTTCCAAAACCGGGAAGTGAATGTTGTTTTTTCAGCCCACAACAAATCAAAAAAGCACTGGAACATGTTGAAGGAAGCAGTCAGTTCATTATAGCACTACACCAGGTTCTCTGTCTTTCCTTCTCCTTGTTAAAATGATTCTACATCGCACCGTGTTTTCTACTGCATCATTTGTCTGCTTTCTTTGGGAGTAAATTATCTGTGTAAATGCATAGATTGTTGAATCTTGTTATGAAAATATGAGCCAGTTTAACAGCAGAAAATTGGCACGCATTTGCAGGTGAACTCTTGCATCTGGAAGTCTGCGTCCAAGAGACTGAAAGACAGCTGATGGTGAAAGGGAGTCTAGCCAGCCATGAAGAAGCACACAGATTACTGTGTGTTCATCCACCCGAAGCAGATAAAGCTCCATTCAAAGGCATACAATATTTACATGCCATTGAGTGAATTTGATTTTGTTATTTACATAACTTCCCATAGAAACTTTGTGCTTATTTGCCCATGGAGCTCAGAGGATTTGACTGCTTTAACAATAAAAAATATCAAGGACAGTGGAGGAGTCTGAATTAATGTATGAACTGAAGACTTCTCTGCTCTGATGTGGGGAAAAAAGAGAAAAAACATGCTTTATGCACCACCAGCCTTCATGAATATACACCACAAATGCACTTAAACCTACTTCAATCACTACATACAATCTGATGGTGGGCCCACAGATAATTATATGTTTAGCTATACAGGCACATATCAGGAGGGAAGCAGGGAGACGGAAGAGCCACCAACACATATTTATGTTAAACCTTCAATTTAAATCAAAAATATCATGAAAGTGTTGAACAATGCACAGCAGTGGGCACGTTCATCCACAAGCTAAATCAACTAAGCTTCATCCAGCTAGTGTTATTCTCAAGAGGTATTATTTGTGTTTAAAGGTTATAGGTTGTATTTAGCCTCAATATTCCAGTAAATACTAATTGCTATAGTTTTTACATTTAATACAGATGCTGTGTCCTTGCCAGGTCTACTTTCAGCCAGTATGTGTTCATATTTATAATCTAATTTTTACATTTAATGATAGATACAAGATACATTTTAGTAGTCAAATAAGTTTAAATATGTTAAATGTGGTTTTCTGCTGCGAGGGGTTTCCTAAATCAAAACAATACGAAAAGACGGAGCAACTCCGTCATTACTGCAATGACCATTAGAATTCATCTTGCAGGAGGTTTTTACTGGGAGCCAAATTATCTAAAGAGGTTTCTTCCTCTCCAAGACACACGGAGAGGATTAAACCTGAAGAAAAAAAAAGACACACAGAATAAAGCAATTTCACTTTAAAAATCAGTGTTTCTCCAACACTGCTCAACTCATTGGCAGAGAGCAGAATGAATTATTTCAAAGTCCTTTACAACCTACATTCAACTGAATGCAGTACAAAGACTATATATCTAACGCTCAAACTGGAAAACTTAAGTTTTTTGGTAAATATTCTGAATTGAATGCACTCTGGTTTCATTTATGTTTCAGATATTTTGGAATCGGGTTGTAAGACCCAGACATTCAAAAAGAAAGTTTTTACTGGGAGTGAAATCATCCTCAGAAGTCTCCTCAAATGGATCAGGTGATTAAATCATTAAATAGAGCAGTTTCACATTTAAAATGGATGTTTTTTTCTGGGATAGCTGTTCAGCGCGCCAGTGGAACAGCAGTGAGCTGATGCGCTGCTAATGTCCACTCAGCTTGTTCCTGTAATAACTTGAGATCCTGATGTCCAATGACTAAAATCCTACATTTAAAGCAACGGCACCCCTTATACATGAGTTAATGGGTTGGGACGCCATTGCCAGGGGACAGACACGAAGCATGTCTTTGATTAGAATTAAGATTAAAATTAAGATTTATCTGGGTTTTAACATTTTAAATTGTAATTATACAACTCAACTAAATAAATATCATCTTTCTATTCAAATATTTGAATGCAAAAAAACAAATTGTAATTTGGAATTATTTTCCGAGTATATCTTTAGAGATAGACATGGGCATTTAACTTTAACAAAGGGACATAATGACAGAATATTAGACTCTAGTGACGGGAACAAAATGCTCTATGTAAGCCCGATATTAGAACATAATTAACAGTTTTGGGTCATCTTTATTCAGTAAATTGTCTAAAGGCTACAATTTGCTATAAGTTCCACTGAGGGGTCGTGACCTTTAATGGAGAGTCTGAAAGGAAACGCAGCCGTCTATGACCTTTCTGTCAACACTTGAATTAGCTGCTTCCTGCCCACTGAACAAAGACATCCAGGCAAAGGGTGACAGCTCCAATGACAGTCATGCTTTTCACAAAAATGATATCAGTCACAGAGGCTGTAAGTCACACTCGCTGAGGGTTCATTGTGCAATGCAGCTACTCACATTAATCTAGTGGCTGATAACCCATTTCCAGGTTGGCTGCCATTGGCCATCTTGAAGTGACACATTTCTGGTTGCTTCATGTGTGGTGATAGCTCCAAGATTAGCTTCCTGCCCCAACCTGCAGCTATGTTCCCATATCTGGAGGTTTGCCCATTAACGCAGTCACAAGACCTCTGAGAGTCTGGAAGGTGAAGGAGCTACTGATAGATAAGTCAACCACTGGAACAAATCATTGCTCTATTCATAGCCTGTACTGTCCGGCTCAACGAGATTAGCAAAGGTCACGATGCAGTAAAGTCAAGCTAGCCGTAAAAGTGGCGGTCTATGCTGAGTGACAGATGACCCCAACAGATGAATAAACAAGGTGCCTGACTGATTCGGCTTAGCAGAGCTGGTTCGGAACACTGGGCATGTGAAGCATCCTCATGAGGATATTAACCTGGCTTTTCACTTGGTGCCTGAGTATTTTTAGCAGCAGAAACAATAAGGAGGGGAAATTCATACAGTGGCAAGAAGTAAACAACAACACACAGCTTATCATCTCTGACCCCTTCCTAGAGATTGTCGCCTCACCTTAAGAAACACAGTGATGACCGAGCAAGAAAAACAAACTGCACTTCTGAAACAAAGTGGAGCTCTTGGAGTAAAAATTGTTGCATGAATTTGTTCTCACAAACCATCAAACAGCAAAAAAAAAACACTTCTAATGAATCTATCAGATGTTTCAGCTCCAGATGTGCAGATGCAACCAGATGGACAGCCTTCATTCAGTCGATCGCAGGGCAGCGAGCTACTTACAGGGAGCCACCAACAATGAGAATATATGTGACAGAACACTTATCAATAGTTTCTCAGCCTGCCCACACAACATCTGCCTCTGGGGATGATAGGAAAGGGGCGTACATGCAGCTAATGGAGACAAAAATAACTACAAATAAGCAGGAGAGATAATATAGTTACAGCCAAGTATAGTGAAAAGTTTAAAAGCTAAAAAGTAATAAACTGCTTGTCATTTTTCACTTTTTAGGAAAGACTCACACCAGTGACTACAGAAAGTTTATGATCTGGTGGAATGAGCTGGCTTTGGGATTGGTGCCACAGCTTCTCCAGGCGATTTCTGACCTTCATCATTACTGCTTACATGGGCTGTGCCTTTAACCCTGTGGCACAATGTACTCAGCCAATTTAAACATACTGTTTCCTGTTATTCCCTCAGGGAAACAGTCCACAATTCGACAAAGTGAAACTTGTTTTAAAACTTAAAGCTGCTACAAAAAATAAACTTTTTATATAATAGGCCAGACAGCTATGTGTCAATGGGGCTGCTCTTGTTCCTCTTCATGGTTTTCATACTATAACTTTGGCACTTATGCACAAGTGAGTTTTTGTTCCTATTTTGTCTTAATGTGAGTCTGTAACTTGAGACCCTGTGTCTCAATAAAAGCTGTTTTTAATGTGTAATTTGTAATGACAAACCCACATACAATCATTAATAATCAAACTCTTTCAGGTGTTACAGCCTGAAACTTTACTGTGTTGGTTCACTCTCAGTGTTCCCATCAGGATTGGTTCCAACATCAGCAGCTGTTTAAAGTGAAAAAGCTCTGATAAACCCACTTTACACTATTCCCCTCATCACCAAATAGCTGACAGATAAAGTAAGTGACTTGCTGATGAACATATTGGAGCATTTAGCTGCTAAAGTGCCCTCAGGAGTCAGAGCTAAAAAAGAGAGTGAAAAGTAGACTTAACATTCATCAGCTGCCAGAAGATCGACTCATTACGGATGCCAATCTTGTCGATGAGCAACCACCAGCATGTTAGCTATGTCTCCTTAATAGGTGATAATATGTCGGGATTGTGTTAACAGCTCGCTTATGCTGCACCCAAGTGGCCTAAATACAATATATTTCTTTTTTTCAGTAGGAGCTGAAAAAAGAAGCTTTTAATAACTATTACATTAGAAAAGCAATGGGATTGGAAAAATTTGATAAACTATTCTGAAGAAGGGGCAAAAAAGAAAGGGATATGGAAGCAACTATATTAAATAAGATCATAGCAAACAAAGAAATCAAATGGTAAGTGTTTCTGCAAACAGTGTCTTCCTCTCCAGAAAAAGGGCCAATGCACGCTGACATCAAATAAATATTAAAACTTGCACAACTGAAACAAATTCCTGTTTATTTTTCTAATGTACATTGGTTAGATGGTTCTACTGCTTCTATACTGGCAGATTTCAGCAGGCGGAGCCTACAGCAGCATTCTCCAAGAAAACTACACTGCAGCCAAGTTTATTTACCCCAAGCTAGCTTTTCAAAAGTTAATCCATTTCACTCACTCATTCACTCTACTATAAATTAGACAGAGGACAGTATGGGGTAGGCTTGGCTGATGTCTGCCTAAGCCAGGGGTGTCAAACTGATCCAGTAAAGGGCCGAGTGGCTGCAGGTTTTTGTTCCAACCAAGCAGGAGCACAGGTGATACAATTAATCAACTGATTGAAGACAGTTCAGGTGATTGAATGATTGGATTCAGATGTGTTTCTTCTTGGTTGGAACAAAAACCTGCAGCCCCTCGGCCCTTTCCTGGATCAGTTTGACACCCCTGGCCTAAGCGGTTACGTTCTGTTGCACTGATGAATTTCAAGGTCCTTTTCAACCAAGCCAGTGTTAGTTAACAACAAAGGCTAACACTAATATCTCATGTTCAGTGTCAATAAGAACATAATCGTTGTCCATAGCAATCATGACGAGCAGAACAAATGCGTGTTTGGATCGAAAAGTCAGGACATCATTTGTACAGAGACGATGTAGTCCATCATTGTTGTTATGAGAGCATATATAGAGGTATACAGTCACTGTTATACAGCATACAGCTCTCTAGCCTTTGGAAAAGTAAACAGGTTCTGAGAAGGTTTTTCTCAAGTTGAACCAAATCCCTTGAATAGGCCACTGACGATACTTACGGGGTATAAGTAGTAGGAGTATAAAGATGACAGAAAAACAGTGGAGAGTATAATAAAGGAATGACAGGCCAGACCGAACTGAGATGCTGCCACCACATGGCTGGTGTCCTGAATCCCAGACCACGAGAACCTTTAAACGTAACCAACCTTAACATTACTTAATTTGACGTTTAATATAACATATATTGGCATACCTTTTCAAAAGGCATACGGATGGCTGAAAAGGGTGCACTGTGCCATGAAGGCTTGAAGAATTGACTATGCAGAGCAGGGTATCCATGGTGACACCGTAACCCGTGGTGACAGGTATCTGTTGGCAATTGTACCAGCTGCTGTTGTGCAGTTTGACTCTTTCCACAGAGATCTGAATGCAGAAAAACTGAAGATCTCAGCCACGCCAGCTGTCAGCTCTATGTTATACACACACAGTGAGGCTGCGAGAGGCATTACACACACAGTCGCTCTCTTACACAAAGACATACACTCACTTGAGCATGCAACCAGGCAAACTGAGCCACACAAATACACACAGGCATACATAAACACAAACACACGCCTACACGCTCTTTTTGTTGCATCTGTATCAGTCAGCCACATGCACTTCGACATGCAACATTGGAACAGAGGCACATCCACGATGCCAATAGTGACGACTTATCAAATGGACACCTTTCTGTGAAAATAGGCTTAAAGGAGACAGTAAAACCACTCTCTCTGCTTTTCTATAAACTGCGCTTTGTACGGACTGTTTGTTAACAAAGAGGCCGGTTGCAGATTTTATGGTATCAGGCCATTTATTGAGACAGCAGAAGCTGCGTGAATGAGATTGCTGGTGTGAAACTGCCTCATTTGTACAGCTTTAGCAGAAGTAAAGAGGAGAGAGAGAGATCCACAACATGCTGAAAGGCTTCTGCTTTCATTGACAATATAGCACAGAGCCTACTCACTGTTCTGTGCTGTGGAGATATTGAATGCAAATAAAACAGGAAGAAGGAATTATCTTACCAGCAAAGATGTAATATCCTAAAATAGATGCCCAACACTGTAAGGGAGCTCTAATGAACCTCCTATAAACTCACTAATGAAGGTTAATAAAAATAAGGACAGCTAAGAAAAGGAAAACATAGCTTTGGTGTCAGGACTTGGCAAAATGTAATAAATTCCCAGCTGAGAGAGTGACATTTAAAATTGAGGCTTCTTTCACGAACCATCACTATGTGTCATTTTCAGAGCATATAATTTTAACTTGCAGTATTACTCAGATAAAAACCGGATACAATTTTTTGGCTACTCACACGAGTGCTATCACATCCTCACTGACATTTTACATTTATAAGGTCGCTTTCTGTTTGATATTTTACATTACTGCGTGCAGGTTTTCAAATGTCTTACTTCATTCTTATGCTCTGGACACTCTGTGCCTTTTTTTTAGACAATCCTTTGTTGTGCATTCACAACAAGTCCACCTAGATAACACCTCTCTATGCACAACGTGGCCACATGCTCTGCTTTTATCACACTAGATAAAGCGTGCACACAGTCACAAACACCAAAACATGTGAATAAAACCTGCTACATACCATCCTGAAAATATAAAAGCTCATTTTATTAATTTACAATCTCATATTCATCATTAAGCATCGCCTGTCCATCCACACAAGCTCATGTTTACTTGTAGGCTGAACAAGAAAATACTGCATTCAAGCCAGAATCATGTCATCAGTATTCATTACATCGGTGACAAGGAGAAAATTCCTCCTCAGCCCCCTTCTGTCATTCCCCGGGGCCTCTGGGAATCCACTGAAGGTTAATTTATTTAAATCCTCCATCCACTCATCTCTATTCCATTAAACTCTACTAATAAATCTTTGGTTTGCCATGTAATCTGTTTCCTACTGTCAAAGGCCCCAAAACTCAGCAGCATCTTGCACGCATGATTGTGGATGTTCGCTACAAGATAACACGGCAGCGGATAAGGTCACGTTAAATTCAGTAGATGTCATGATCCCTCTATGTGTGTGAGAGTCAGCAGACGTGTGTGTAACTGTGCACAGACGTCTGCCCTTTGAATGTGGCAAAAAAGCCTGGTTTAATTAATGTAAGTGCAGCTCGTGGTAGGGGGTCATAAAATCAAAAGCCTGAACCCTCAGAGCCCCATGCAGCTCGAGAGTCCCAAAGGTCCCGTAAAGTCTAAGCCTGGTCTGAGACAGAATTTCCCACCTGCCCTCTGTCCTGCTTTTATCCTGTAATAAAAAACACGGTCATACCTCTCTGGCCACGATAACGTCGATTAGTCTGAGGTACAAGGGGACCTTGGCTATATGGACAGGCGCTGTATCATTATTACAGCGTGTCATGTCAGCATTACACAGATGCTGTTATGATAATGGCTGTTAAAAAGCTCAGCTGTTGGTTTAATAGCGGGTGAAGCCGTTTGCAGTCTGTTGGAGGGGACGTCTCATTGAAGTCAATGTGGTTTTTGTGTTCAAGAGGGTTCGTTAATGAGAGGCTCAGAGGAGCAGAGGAGTGATGACCAGAAAACTGGCTCCAAAGGACCTCAAAGCTCGTAGACTGAGAGAGGTCAGAGCACAGTGCGAGTTTACACATGTAAAGAATCAGACAACCTCAGCCTGATAATGCTGTGACCTGACGTGACCACTGGGTGTGAGGATTGCTTGTTATTTCTTGTGTAGTGGAAGAGGAAAGATGGGATGACATGTTATCTGTCACTGACCACAGAAAGGTAGAAAAAGAGAAGTTTTATTTCAGTGAACCATCTGACCACCATCCTCTGAAGAGGAACATTATATCAAATCAAAGGTAATGTGATATTTTGATTACTGGCGACCAAGTCAGTCACAGCGACTTGTCAATATACAGCACCAGTCAAAAGTTTGGACACAGCTTCTCATTCAATGTTTTTTCTTTATATTTAGTATATTTTCTCCATTGTAGATTAATACTAAGGAAATCAAAACTATGAAGGTATACATATGGAATTATTAAGTTAATTCATTCATTCATTCATCTTCTGTACCGCTTATCCGGGTCAACCCGGGTCACGGGGGGGCTGGAGCCGATCCCAGCTGCATTGGGCGTAGGCGGGGTACACCCTGGACAGGACGCCAGTCATTTTATTCATGCTGTGAGGCAAGAGTGCTAACCACTATACCACCGTGTGGCTTATTAAGTTAAAAAAAAGTGTTAAACAAGCCAGAATATGTTTTATATGTTAGATTCTTCAGAGTAACCACCTTTTGCCTTTCAGGTCTCAAACACATTAAAAAGGCATAAATTCCACAAATGAACTGTTGACACGGTGTGCCTGTTGACTGAAAACCATTCCAGGAGAAAACCTCCGTGAATGCCAGAAGTGTGCAAAGCTGACTACAGCTGGCGACATCAAAAATGCCAAATTTGAAGCTAGAAAATTTTAACTAGGAAAGCAACTGGTGATGTCACGGTGGCTATGCCTGATCCTTTTTGTTCCTTAGCAAGGGTCAAAGGGCAGATTATTAAGTGAACTATACAAAATAAAAACGTAGTTGACTTTTACACATCTTTATGTACAATAATAATATACAAACATATACAATACTTCCTTACAAGATTAAATAGGCTGCCAGGAGTTCTCTTCATTAAAATGTAACAAGAGTTAAAGTTAAGTAAGTTAAGTCTCCATTTCCTTCAATCACTGAACTTACTTGGATTGATGTTCTCTAATTCTTTAATTTTCTGTTTCTAAGTGGTTTCTTGTTACTTGACTTTTGTGAGTGTGAAATGATTTTCAGAGGAGGAAGGATGTCCACTCTGTATATTTCCACTTCCTTCTATATCAGATGAGTAACACATTTGTGTAATCAAATAAATTTGATTTAAGGGGGGTCACCATCAAGAAAATCATAATAGTGTGAATATCCACAAAGTGTTTCTCATCAGTTGTATCTTCACTGGAGGCTCTCTGAGGGAAAACACTGCTGCTGAAATAACACTTCTTCACTATTTGCTTTAGACCTTTCAATTGTTTCAGTCTCTAACTCCTGATAAGAGCGAGCAGAGTATAGACTGAAAAGGAAGTCAAGAAAGTCATATGAACCCTACAAATACAGGGTTAATTGGACAACAGGTGTCCTGGCAATTTGGCATAGAGCACATTAGAGTGAACATCTATTTCAAAGTGGAACATAGAGTTTATCTCATCTGTTTAAAAAAGCTCATGCATTTAAAATACGCTCCGAGCTTTTTAAAATGCTGGCCTCATTCAAAAATATTCTTCAATTCAGCAAAGAGTAAAGTGAAAACTGTCACCCAAAGATGTCAAAATATCCACTAAGCTAGCACAATACTCAAATTACCATGTGACTCTCATATTATCCAGCGTACATGTAACACTACCTCTGAGTTTTCCTTTTTTTTTGCTGGGTCGACTGTTTTCTGTTGGTTCAGTTTCTGTCACATCAGCCACAAAGCACAAAAGAGTCAGTAGAAATGTAAAATATAATCAAACGTCTTATGCTTGCATGGTAATGTATCCATCACTATAGAAATGGAAAATGACTCCCATAGAGTGTCAGTAAGATATCAATCATGTTAAATGCACAAGTGATATGGATAAAACCAAGACAAATCCCATGATGTTACTGTAAAGCACCTCCACACCCAGAACACACTGACAGGTGGCTCACTGCGCCTCTTCTCAGGGCTGAGTGGGCTGATGTGTAAATCTTGCTTGATTGACATCTTTCTTATTCTTCTGTTAGCTTCATAAAACTTGACTTGCATGCCAATCGAGATCCACACAGTGTCTTAATATTGGAATAGAGCAACAATTCTGATAAGTATGACAGCCTGACATTGATATTTAAGACTTTAAATGTAATAAAATTGTAAATGATAAATTGGCAGTATGCATTTTCTTTACATAGACGAATCCTGTAACTCCAACTGAAGATTGTTATCAGTTAACCGATACATTTGTTTTGTGATGCTAGTGACAAACCCCAAAAATATCCAGTTAAGAGGAAATTACACATGTGAGAAGCTAAAATTCTAAATTTTTGACCACTTGTCCCAACTAATTAATGAATACATTACACCTTTCACAAAAGGATCCCTAAGATTTGGTTATGAAAGATTTGTGACCCAGATACATAAAGTTTAAAAATACATTTGTCAGTGCTCCTTGGTGGACATACCATGTAACTGCTATATATCTTTCATATGTGTGTTGCAGAATTATTCTCTAAATATGAGTGATGTTCAGTTTGTTATTGTTTCTTTGACATCTAGAAAGGATGTCATGTTTTGGTTCGAATCTTTTTGTTTTTTCATTTGTTTGTGTGTCAGCAGGATTACAATAAAACTACTGGTCAGATATCCAGGTAACTTGGTGGAAGGGTGAAGCATGAGCCGAGGAAGAACCCATTCACTTTCGGAGGGGATCTAAATTACAGTGTAGATGGAAAAATTATTTTTCACATTCATGTGATGGAAAAAACATCTTCCCAACTGCAGAAATTCATGTGAACACCCCCCCTAAAGTTGGAACAACAATTCCGGAAGACTGCAAATGCACGACCTCTTCCTTTGCTCATCATTGTCATGCAAATACTTGCAGAAAAAAAAATCTTATTGTGACATCCATGTTCTTTCCACATTACAAACTGAATAGATGCACCATTGGTTTTGGCAGAGGTCTGCACTCTAGCTGGGTTGGAGAAAGGTATTTGCATTAGAAAAAGTCTTTCTAGGCCAGAAAGCACAATATGACTTACAATTCTGACGACAGCCAAAACAACCACAAAGTCAGGTACGTCCTGTGAGCTTGACTGGCCCGCTCTGCAGCAGGCCACCAGCATGTTTACTGTTGTTGTTTTGAGTTTGCCTTTACCAAAGTACTAATCCCCCTCTCGACCCTTCATGGCGTTCCTCTTCAATCAGGCAGGAAGCACAATAAGCTTAAGTTCTTTTTTCCATACGAGTGTGATGATTACGTATGATGGAATCTGAATCTGAATGAATTATAACCTCTGAGCGATGACACGAGGGAGAGCTTTAGTGCCAAAAGCCTTCTTTCAAAAGCAGAGGCTTTCTACTTTAAAGCTATTCCAGTATGCAGTTAGTGAATAAGCCTGGAGAGAAGGATAGCCAGATGGCTGCTTGTCATTCTCCAAGAGTCCAAGAGCTTTCCGTTCTGTAAACTTTGAGAGGCATGCCATGACATTCCAAATTCAGGGGTGCTATTATTTGACCAATTGACTTTACGCTCTGATAACAACTTAGCTTTGACTTGGAAATAAAAAAAACTAATAAAATTATTATTTAAATAATATGAAAACAACAACTATGATGATATTGGCCTATCACAGATATATCAGTATCCACATAAATGTTGTCTGATATGTGCCGGTTCAAAACATTTTTTACAGAATATAATGCAGAAATAGATGGTAGAATACTTTAGAAATGGTGTCATGAAGATTTTCGACTTTTCTTTTAATGATATATTGAATATGTTATGATTTTGGACTGAGAGGACAAAGTCGGCTGTTTTGTCGTCTCTTTGATCAACATTTTACACAGATTCCAACATCTAACCATACAATTAAAGGGTTAATCGAAATTAAGCAACAGGTTAATAGTTAAAGAAACTTTTGCAGCTTCAACCTTTCAGGAAACCTCTGAGTTTCCAGACATATTAGTACAGCAATTTAAATGGCTTCATTCAGCAGTAATTCGACAGTTTATAAGTTATGTGTCAGGATTGACCTCATCAGTGTCTCAGTAACCAAATCAGCAGCGAGTGCAGCTCAGTCCAGTTGTCCTGGGTGGACAAATGGAGAAGAACAATCATTTATTCGATTTATTCAGACTGCCTGGATTTTCAGGGACTACATGCTGAAGCGAAGCAGTGAGTCATTTTATGACAGCAAGAGCAGAAGGCAAGCTGAATCATTATTAAAGTAGCTCTGTACATAACAAAGAGAAATAAACCAAGTGCCATGTTACAGTGAATCAGAACTGCTGCAGGACAAACAGATGGCTTCTTGCTGAATATTCGTCCACTTTGTCCTCAGACTTTCTATTACTAATTTTTAACCAGGGCTTTAAGCTGGGAAAGTATATATTTGTGGTTATTTGGACTGAATTGCAATATTATTCACGATTTTAGATGGAATCATCATTGTTGCATTATTGTTTTCATTTTCTTTGAACAATATATTAAAATAATCATGGTATGTTTTTTTGCAAGTACATCTACCAAACAAAGAGATCTGCATGCATAAATTGCTTAAATAAATGGGTTTGCACGATTTGCAGCAAAAATAGACACACAGTTATGTTTTGAAAGTCACACTGACATCGTACCAGCATCATTACACCTTTCATTATATTTCAAATGTCTTTTTCTGTTAAATATATAGCAGCCCAAAATTAGCAACCGAACATGTTCTGTTTTTTGTTTAAAAATAAAAGCCTTGTAGTGTTTCTGTAGACAGAATATCTTCATTTGTCAACACAAAGCTTTTATTCTGAAATCTTTGTATTGAACTGCAGGGCTAGTTCTAGTTTTTAGTTGTTAAAATATGATGGTTGAAGTGAATGACTCCTTCTGTTATTTATGACAGTTATCAAAAGCAAACTCAATGTAGATGACGGCAGTGCAGCAGCAACGCTGTGTGGACACTGCTCCGGTGCAGCGAGGTGTCATAATGTGCCTCTAAAATGTGTACTTTTACAAATAATACCCAATACTCAATTCAAATTATATTTTGATACATAATTTGTCTTAAACAAATGTGGTGCCTTCTGCAGTTTGGATATTGCACAACCTTATTTTGATTTTGAGCAATTGTTCAGCCCAATTGTTAACGTTTCAAAAACTTAGCATTAAGAACCTGCAGTTTGTACTGTTGAGACAACAGTAATGGGGACAGACTGCACACTGCACCAGTCACTGTCAGAGTGCTTGCCCTGTCAACAGGAAGAAGTAATCCTCAGTCTACTTTCTGAGCTTAAATGAGGTCCAAAAACCAACACAGGCTCCCTGTGTCGCTCTACTGAACATATCTCACAAACAAACAGATGACGAATTTGGATTCTCGGCACCTTCTGGCTTCACCAGTTCCCAATCTTCCCCTCCACAGTTAGGTGAGTGCTTCCTCTGCTATCCCCCATTTCCTGCTGTTGTCATTCTGACCCGTTGGAGGAAATGTATGGCACAAATGCTGTATGGGCGCTTAGAAAAAGAGAACATACCTGTGGAGAGCACTTAAGCTTGAATTCACGGCTGTTTGCACTATTTCTTTCTTTTGGAAAAGAGGACAAAGATGAATAACAAGACCAAAAGCTTAAAACAGACCTCACTGTGGATATCCATTACAATTTCACCACCAGCCAGACAAATGGCATTTAAATTGATGGCCACATTCACAGGACGGCAAGAAAAGAATCAACCTTTCAAGACAGGAAATGACCCGGTCACAGACACCATTACTGCAGTAAAGAAGAAGGATAATCAGCCTGTCCATAGATTACAATTTAACGGCTGAGGAAAAAGCGACCAAGCCAGTCAGAGCTAATTTAGCTAACATTACAAAGGACCTTGCAACACCAATATTTTGCACCTTCAATATCCCCAAACTCGATCATGGGGTTCACACCCCGTGATTGAACTGACTGAAATGATAATAGCTGTCATCAAGGCTAGTCTGACATTTCACACCTGCATAATTTGATTCTTTTGACACAACAAAGTGCTTCAAAGAGGCCCAGAATCCAGAGTTAGAAATTTGGCTATTTCACTGAAGTAATATCCAGTTGAATAATTCAGCTGAAGGATATACTTTGTAGAAATTTCAGACAGTGGGCAAAAAAACCTTGCAAAAACTATTAGAATCTATTCAGTCAATGAGAACACAGTCCAATAGATCCACATTAACCAAGGTTTCAAAAGGTTTCATGCTGTGTAACTGGGGTAATGTACATCAGTGCAGTGCTACTGATTTGTGGAGAAATGGCAGAGAGATTAGCAAGGACGTTTTATTATGGAGGGACTGACCCTGCTGACAACACAGACATGTCTAGCTTCCTAAATGCCTCATAGCCCTCCTTGTAACCCACCTGTCCGACAGCTGCTGGAAAATGGTGTGGGCTGTTTTTGAGTGTTGACCCAAAGCAGACCTTTCACACTATCCTGGTCACCTACAATATAGCTGATTTGACCTCAAGATACTAAAACTGCAAAGGGAGGAATCACAGTCAGCTACAACAGACGGACGTGTTCTCCCAAAGACATGCAGTCATATTCTGGCCTCAATTAATAAATATGAAACATCATCACAAACTACAAACATGTGAGGATGTCACCAGAATAAAAAGTGTGCAGTAAAAAAAACAAAGGAGTGGAAGCAGCTACTCGAGGGTCAGCATTTTGCCTATTTCCATCCTGATTTTTTTAGACAGATTTTTCGACAAGAGGGCTGAAATTATTTACAAAATGACCAAATCTCCTGAAATACTAGAAGGGATTTTCAGTGACATTGTCATAAACAAGCTGAGCAACTTTTACACTGGACCAAATGAAAACCCTCGAGCAGTCAGTGGATTTAATCCTTTGCAATCCAGACAGATGCATTCCTTTCTAATACAATTTGCCATTAAAAACACAATTAACAGTAATATTTTAATGAACATATTCTGCACTTGGCGTCATGAAAGTCACACTACTTCAACCCAGCAATCTGAGCTGTAGAGTTTTAATTATTCTCGGGATTACTTGGGGCCTATTTCTCATCTTATCCAAACTATAATAATAGAAGAGTGTTGATATAAAAAGAGAGCTTAAGCAGCTTAACCTCTTTTCAGTCAGAAAAGATCACCCAGGGACATGTGAATCATGCAAGATGATTATTTGAGAAAGGACTGGAATAACTGTATGGATATGTCGCTTAAAAAAAGAAGAAGAAAAAGACAACATCCTCATAACGGAAAAAAATGTGAATTTCAGGAAAAGCCAGAGTGACAGAAATATATTTGTGGAGAGTTCTTCGGAGAACTTCAACAGGGAATTGATCCTCTGAACTGTAATATAAAGTACCTTCCAGCTCATTCCCTGTAGCAAAGCTCTGAAATGGCCCTGTAAGAGTTATGATGGTCAATGCAAATTAATGTAGCAGTGATTCATGGAAAAGCCCTCCATTTGTGCCCTCTGTGCCATTTTATGGCCGTTATAAACCATAGCCTCGATCCACCTTAGAGCTGCATGCCTCATGAGACAGAACCAGATGTGGAATGGAGAAATACCAAAGAGAACAAAAAAATGAGGCAGTAAAGCAGGAGAGGGGACAAGCAGAACAATCTGGGATTAATCCACCAATCTTGAATGCACGACCATAAGCATTCACTGTTTGTATGACACCTCTGCCACCTGATCCCCACTTTTCATACCCCTATGTAGAGGACAACATGTCCTCTGTGATATAGTGTATTAATAGTCTCACCCAGAGTCAGGATCTGAATGGTGTTACACTGAATTTTTCCTGCTGGCTGTTATGGTGCAATGCTAGAATTCCGCCACAATAATCTGACGTGGGCGGTATAACAGATTTGTTAACAGTAGGAGAAAAACACAATTTAAAACAAATGAAATGAAGACACTGGGAGCTAAATGATTCATGGCATAAGCTAATGAACCAGTGGTTTTTACCAGCTTGACTATTCATTTTCATGTAGTTAATATCGTCAAAGTGAAAGGAAAAACTGAACACAGGAGCAAAGCGCCTATATGAAACCCTCTCCATAGTGGCACAGCAAGGGATGTGAGGTTTATTGTAGTATTACTGAGTTAAGCCAAAGAAAAAAAAATTTCATATGTCTAAATTTGTGAAATCTTCTGATGTGTTTTCTTAACAGTGGACTGAGAGGAAAAATAGCGTCTTGTTGTTTCAGCTCCTTAGAGGCAGTCATAGTACATTGACCTGGTTTCCTCTGAAACTGTTCATTTGAGTGACTACAGTTGGAAAAAAAAGTGCTTTGGGCCCTTCAGGCTGTCGTGAGCACAGAATAGAAGAGCAGCAGTTGGCATCAAACCCCTGCTTCTTTATTTTGCAGTGGCACTGCAGCAAGAAAGCAAGTTAATTAACAGTGACAAAAAGCCATCTAAATAAGGATATGGCATGGAGGCTTGTCAGGTTTGAGCTCACTTGCCTTTCAGACTCTTCTTCACTCCAACTACGCTCCACCCTCGACGAGCCAGTCAAATCAAGCCAACGCCAGAGGCGGCGCAGTGCGAGGTCCTCTGACCAGCGCCAACATAACACATTTAAAATGGGTGAAAAAGAGGCAAATGTCTCAGCCAATTAAAAAGAGAACCGATGAGAAGTTGCTGCTAGGCAAAGGCGACAACAAAGCACGGATAAAGTGTCTGATTCTATATTTATGCCAGTCAGCTTAAGATCTGAACGCCACCTGACTTGGCAAAGCCCAGGACATCTTGCTGCAAGGACCCAGGGAGCCCATTACTTCCAAGTTATCATCATTTTTGGTTGTTACAGATCTTCCCAGAAAAATACTCTAAAAAGGAACAGATCAGAAATGGTTGAATTGCATTTAGTTTTCATGTCCCCAAGACAGAGAACTGAAGCACTAGAAGTAGCAGCAGAAAAGTTCTGAAGTAACTCTGGATGTTCAGGTCAATTTTGAATGGTTTAACATTGACAGAGGCTAAATTGTGTCTAATAGACGTTTTACTTTGCCAAAGTACTCACAGATAACATATTTAGTCCTCAGCAATCTTAAACAGTCACAGTATGATTTAGCCTGCAAAGCCAGAAGAGTCGACATCCTATAAGCAAGCAAAATCAAGCACATCAAACAGTTGATTGAGCCAGACCATAATAAACTGAATCAAACAGCCAAAGAAGTGGATGAGGTGGTTTGCCACTTCTCAACACCTTGCAAACTAATCGGTTGTATTATATGAAGGGCATATGTTTTTAAATGATGGAATTTTTTAAATAAATAAAATCCAAACAGGTTTGACCTTCAAAAAAAACAAATTCTTTCGAAATGCATTGAATACATATCCAAGGGCTGTAATTATGAGTATATGAATAGAAGAATAATCATTCCCTAAACACACAAAGCAGCTTGTGTTTTGCACCTAAACATTTTTAATGCTTTCAGGCTACTTCTCCACAAACTCTTAGGTTCACACTTATGATTAGTTATAGCTATGAAGTGTAATAATAGGCATCCACATCTGGGATTGCCCAAAGCAATTACTCTCTTATTGTTGCCCAATGAGCAACTCCACAGGAGAAACACTGGCAAAATAACCTTCCTCCAGGCTATCTCAGAGGTGACAACTGAGGTCGAAAGAATGGATTCTTCCTCCACATATGTTTTCCCAGTTGGTTACATCTTGGGACAAGCCCACCTCCCTAACATCCAGGCTACCTCCACCTACTTATTATGCTCCGGTATATCTGTAATTCACTTGCACTGTTTATACAGTGGCTTATACACCGCATATAGAGTAAAACAGTGCCAACCTTCTCTTCCTCATATTGATTTATTTTTAAGGGCTGCACAGTTTCCTGTCTTCAGATGTGAGGAGGGTTAATGTGAGACTGTCTAAGCGTCTGACAGCTCATCTCTTCAAAGGCTTTTGTCAGCTGTAGTTGCTCTGCGTTGGGATTTCAACAGCAAACTCCCCACAGGAGCAAGTCTGCCCTGGGCACATCTCTCGTCTCAGCTCTGGTTTGCCTACCTGAAGGCTACATGTCCGACGGGAGGAGTCAATGAAACAAACCTATCAACCAACAAGTACTGAATGAAAAGCTGCATCATGAATATGTACTAAAAACTATTATGACTTGATGCATTTTACTTTTCATTTAACTGTGGTTGAATAAAAACAATAACAAGAATAAAATTAAAACACTGTGTCAAAGACAATCCTAATGGAGAATATTTCTCTCATTACTCTGCAGCTTCTGGCCCACAGAGATACTTACTGCATGCCATCATATTTAGTCCATGATCATTACTCCTCTCCAGGGCCTAGTGATTGTCTACAAGGAGCTCCTGACAAATGCCACAGACCCAAATGCCTGATAACTGTGTGATGGCTTGCCCTTGCCCACATCCTCATTAAGAAAGTCCAGGATGAGGAGTAAGTTGGGTAAACAAGCTGAATCCATTCTATTAATGGCTGTGGGCTCCCCTGCCACACCACCATTAATTATCTGGTCTTACAGAGAGATAAGATGAGAGAAAACAACAAGCAATGTGCCAGAATCCACTGCCTGGAGGTCTGACTTTTTAATTAGATAGGCGTTCCTCATGAAGCTACAACATGACCAAACTTCTCCACACATTTATTCCTGTATTTAATTATTATTTCTGACAAAATATGTCAAAAGTTTGTCAATTGAGTAAGTAACTGCATTGAATACAACCATGCTCAAAATGTTTTGTGTATTTAATCACAGTATTTTGACACAAGTTAAGCCACAGAAAAGTCCTGAAACAAAAAAAACTTTCCCTCAGTAAAATCTGTCTGAACAGATCTGGAGCCTGAGGTGGGAGTGCCCGCTGTATAACAAGAGCTAACATGAAAACCACATCGGTGGAGAGGTGTGACTGCTCTGGAGGCTAACAATACACTCGAGGGAACACCCAGAGTCAGGGAAATATTTGGAACTCATAGTTAAGTAAGTTCACTTAGTAACTAGTTTGCAAATGTTGTGTTATTTATTGTGCCACCATGAAGGTCAAAGTACAGTCTTGAAGGAAGAAGGCATTCCACCTACTTTAATCAAACCCTAATGCAGTATGTACCATGGAAATGTGTCGTGTGGTCTAAACTTAGTATGCCGAGTAGTTTGCCATTGTTTTTTTACATTGCATTGCTAGTGAAGCAGAGCCACTTATTTGTACTCAATATCATGTCATCATGTTTGAACTCCCTGTGTGTTTAGATGTGTGTGGGAGAAAAATATATTTGTTACGCCTGCGTAAATCCATTCTGGATTTATTACTGAAATATGTAGTATGATTACACTAAATCATCACAACTACCAATTTAAATATTTATAGATGATGAAGCTATCAACATTTCTGTCAACTCCAGCATCCACAAGATGATGGCTGGATTTCAAATTGGCAAAACTAGAGTGTGATGCCTGAGCAAATTACTCACATTCATGTCCCTCTGTTCTCTCAGGAAAAAGCTAACAATTATTGTTACTATGGGCATTAATAAAACACTGTAAAAGTAAGAAATAAATCTGCAGTCACGCTAAAAAAAACTGCAGAAAGAAATCTCTAGATAGTGTGCACAAGTGTAAATGAAAAGGGTTATTGCTGCCTTGAAGGCACATTGCCACAGCATTAAGGCACAGTAGGCATTCTTTCTATTGATGTGCTGGTGTGTCATCACATTGAGGCTGTGAAAAGATCTTCAAAGTCATCTCATCTTTCCTCAAGGCAGCAAGGAAGGTAATGTGGGTGCAACACAGTGTACTGCATCAATCACTGTCAGAAATTCTATGAAATAATTTCAGCACATTTAATAAGCAGCGGTAAATATCCTTCATTATTGATACCTGCAATCAATGTACGCTACGTGCTATTTGTTACAAGCCCTCCTCTACAGCCAAAGTGGGCAAATGACCTGGAAACACAGCAAACATTTTTTATATCAGCGCTGTGATAAATCACTGTGGTTCTGCTGGTCTCTAAACACCGCTGCTCTGGAGGCCGTCCTCCTTATTATATTCTGGCTCAATAGTTTTCCCAATGGGAGCTCTGTTCCTTTCGAGTTTGGATACAGATCAAGTTTAGATACAGATCAAGTTTAGATTAAATATTCTTTTACTATAGGTCAAAGTCTCTCATATTCTCTCAAAACTAATTTGGCAAGGGATTAATATATGTTTAGTCCTCCATATATGCATGTTTTATATGGTGGCCTAAATGTAGTATTTGGGTATTTTAAGCATTTTCAATATTCTGAAAACAAAACAGTTCTTTAGCTTCATTTTCCATACATTTTACAAAGCAAATAACTTGATAGTTAGTGAGAAATTACTGGAAAGGGAAATACATTAAATTAATAATAATTAAATCAAATTAAATTGAATTAAAAGGTGGTTTGATTAAGTGTGAGTAATGTATGTCACTTTTGTCTAACTCCTCCAAAACCAGACCTTTTAAAGTCCAAGTGGAGACTATTTACGAGTTGTTAAGCCACAGTGATACCGAAGGGTTTTCTGGTGTATTCCAGTGCAGCAGTTATAAAACCATTATGAGTTATAAAGGTATAAATTATTATGTTATGAAGCAATAAAGGAGGCTTTAAGGCTTTCTTAAAGTGTACAGTGCCTTTGCTGTGCGAATGATGATCAGGTTGGGGTCGGAATACAATTTATTTTCTAAAGGACACCAATAATGTCCTAAAATGACCCCGGTTTAACTTGATTAAACCACATTTCTATCTTCTGGACAATCATCTCTTGGTCATAAAACACTACAAATTAGTCTTACAAATAGTCTGCATAATGTAACTATCTTTCAAGGACATTTAAACATTTTGGTAAATACACAGCATTGATACCAGAGTTCTTCCTTTATATCAATATGAAGCGATCACCAGCAGTCAGTCAGCTTAGCTTAGCAAAAAGACTTGAAACGAGGGGAAACAGCTAGCTTCTGTCTGTCTGTCCTCACACCCAACTCTCAAGGAGGTGAACTTCTTCCCAAAAAGTCAAGCTATCCATCCACAAGGCAAGCAAGGACAACAGGGAGTTCTCCGACACTGCCAGCTTCGGCCAGATGCTCTGTAGGAGTTTACAGTCAGTGTGTGAGCATACGGCATGGACTACACCACCAAGAACACTACAGCGTTTACTCATCCTCCACCTCCTCTTTCCTTCCTCTTCCTCCTCACTGCATTTATCAGGATAAAAGATAGACAACCATGTATTCAAGGGTCCACTACATTTACCTTATAAACACCCAAAACAAACCTTTTTTCCAACTATAGGTGACTTGATGGATGTGAAGCTGTCACCATCCCAGCAGCATGCTTTCCAGTACAGCCATTACAGTGTACACACAAGCATATGGCAAGCTGAAGGTCATCTGCAGGACACTGTGTGTGTATGTGAACACTAAGCTTATTGAATGCGAGTATGAATACTGATGTACCATCGGGAGTAACAGATGTGGGGCTTCAATCCAAAGCTGTAATATTAAGTTGAGGGGGAAAATGTGTGTGAATTGGCGAACCGGGCTTCGTCATGTCCCACTGACAATTAGGCTTGGTCGATCACGTTCTCACTCTTTCTTTCTCCCTCGCACACACACATACACACACACACACACATTCACACATTAGAGGCCACTTTGTTTCTACACTATCATCCCCCACTTTGTGAAAACTTGTAAACAATTATTATTAAGGTCAATATATCTCAGGAAAACTACTTTCGCAGAGCTTCGCACCATTGTTTTTTCACATTAACACAGCAGAACAATAAACATTCACACATGGCTGCTGCCCAGCATTGTAGAGGCCCATTATGTGCTTTTCTTGAGGGGGCCTACTGTATTCGAAACCATCTGTGGTCACACTATAGAAGTATGAGTACAGATGGGGCCCTTTGCTGTACCTTGTATATGCGGCAGCCCTAAAGATATTCCCATGTAGCAGTTGTCGTGCAGAGATAAAAGTAGAGTTTCACTAATGAGCTCTTTGATGTGAATGCAAGGGACAGCGTTACATGATCAAGCTGAACTGAAACAATCTGCAGCTTTAAATATTTTATTGACTGAGCAAAAATGTGTCAGGGCCATAGCAGAGAGTCCAAATCATCCAATTATGTTTGTACTATATATTAAGTTTATATCCAATTAAGTAAAGGAATCCTCTGCTTAGATTTTAACATTAAGAACTGAATTACTGTTGGCAGGATACATAAATAGTCATCACTGGGAAATGGGATTTAAGCCTGTGCTCAATGCTGTTGTAAAACTGATAAAGAGAAATAAGTATGCTGAGATTAGTATGGATGAGGAGATTGTTTGACTCGGTTTATGGAGGCGAAATGTTTTTGCTTGGAGTGCAAATCCCTCTGGAGGGAGCGATTTGGTTGCTGTTTGTATCCTGTTGCATTTGCATCGACATCAACAGTTCATCCAATCAGATGATCCCGTGCACACCGACAGTGACATCACCCCGTCCATATCTGCCAGAGGCAGCAGCAGATATCATTCTCGACCCCATCAGTAACGAAACTCCTCCACTCAAAATCTGTTTTGTCTTTAATAAATCAGCCTGGCAACACCCACATATTCCTGTGGCCTTCAGAAAGGGAATTTATCATTCAGCTGTTGACCAAATCTGGCATACCCGAAGCTTTGCTGGCAACCGTCGGGGAGGTTACACACATACTGTTGATTTATTGGCATGATATACTGGACATAGCAAAATAAAATATGTTCCACGGGGCATAAGCCATTTATCTTGGAACTGTCACAAACCAATCTTCACCGCAAGGACAAGCAGAAATTGAAAAAGGGAAAACACAGTAGAAAGTTGACCAAGTAAGCAAAGCAGTGCCCTCAAGGCCTTGCTGCATTTAAGCATACAGAACTGAAACGGCTGCACACCTTTTTGTTGGAACTGGGTTCAGACCTCGTCTCTTCAATTAGCAAAATATACTCTTGATGGTGTTATATTAATCTAAGATGTGTAATAATATGATTTATGATTTTACCATTAATTAGTTGGATATATTCTTGAATGCCAGTACACAGTGTTCTGTTTAATCTCGTTGAGGAGACACAGCAGACCCTGAATGCTTTATATCTTTTATATGACATTTGACATTGTATTCCGGTCGGACCAATCATATGTTTTGTTTGAGCTGTTCTTTTAGTATCTTACCCATGCCGCCTGGGGAACACAAACACACACACACACACACACACACACTTGTTGATCTGTTACATGGAGAAGCTGCACCTGCTTAGGCCCAGATAACACTCGGTTGCGTGTGACGACTTCCTCTGTACGGGGCAGGCTTGCCCAAGAAGATAAAGTGTCAAGTATTGTTTTGATCTGTGTGCATTCTGGCTGAGATCCTGCTTGAACTCTGTCATGGTGTACCCAGTACTGTATGATTACATGTGACCAGAATAAAAAGCTTGCATTGAGACCAGCATCTCTCCAGCTCTGTTTCTTGGGGCTTCCAATCCATGAACTGGGGATATCTAACAATGGAAAGGTTAGACTGACGTCCTGGCAGAATGAGGCACCAAAACCCTGATGTCAACACTGTCATCTAATACTTTATTTAGATGTTCTCAGATTATTAGGCCAAGTGGATGGCATGATTTCTGGGTCTGGATGCTCTTTCTGCTGGGAGGCGAGCCACCGTGTGCTGCTCTGAAGCTCTTTTTCACCCCAGAGTGGAGAACAACACGCTCAAGCCAACTTGTCTGGAGAAAAGAACAGATTTTTCCCAACATATGGAATCTCAACGGGGGCCAAATAAAGCAGGCCGCTGCTATTGCCCCCTGTACCTGCAGAAAACAATTAATCCTCATTCAACCCCACTTGTGGACCGGTGTCACATCTCAGAGAAACAAAGGATAAAAGGGAAAAATCTGAAAAGATGCAGCTGGACTCTTTGGCTACTTCTCACATTTTCTCCTCCTGTGATCGAGGACATGCAATACCAGTATTTCTTTGGCAGCAAGACAGGCCTGCTCACTCTGCCACAATAAAGAGCACAAGACAGAGATGGAGTGAGAAAGGGGTCATCTCATACTGTGCCAGGCCATATGCTCTGACCTCTCCATTCAGTTCACATGGCCTCAGTTTTTATGAACTACAAAAACTCTGTGGATGAGATTCCTCTTGATGTCTTTTATCCTGCCAGCTCAGTCCTCGTCAGCCGCCAGAGCTGCAGTCCGACGAGAAGAGGGGCAAATGACTTGTGAGATCCTGTGGTATATTTGTAATTTGATCCAAACAAATGAGTCAATTATTGCAGTTTTGAACGCACTTTGATTCAAGAGGATTTGGTAAAAATCCCATCAGAAATTACTTAGCCTGGGCTCCATTTCAGACAAAAAGTCAAAGGTTTAATTGCCTTCAAAAGCATATATCATTCCAGTCAATGATGCAGGGCTTCGTTCTTCGGGGCTGAGTGGTATCACAGTGACTCATTGCTCACCAGTGGTTTCTGCTCAGTAAAAGCTCTACTACAAAAGGTGAGAATTGAATGCTGATGCTCCCCTGGTGCTCTCTTCTGTGCCGGTTCCTCGCTACCTACAAACTACCTCTGACAAACTGCCCAACAGTCCCTGAAATATTACCTGTAAAGCCCAATGCCACTATAAACCTGGAGCTGTCAGCTGATTTGTGAATCCAATTAGCTTCCTCTCTGTAATAGGTGTGTTCAGTGCCATGATGGAAGTCAGCTGCTGCTGGCATCCGTCAACAAAGATTCAGTTTTCACAGCATCCGGGACAGAAAACTGAAACAACTTCATAGACTCAGCTTTAGGGTATCGCCCATAACCACATCAGACACAGACTTCACATTCTGATATGAAAAATAGAAAATATGGAAGCTATCAGGAAGTAACACTTCAGGGCATTAGATACACACATCACAGGCATTTTTAGCGTTTCTAGCCATGCTAGCCTTCAGTTCAACACTTGTATACTGTTACTGTAACTACAGTCCAACAGTTGTATCAGTTGACTGATATTATCTTTTGATATGGACCCATCAAAGGCACATCAGTATCGGTGTAGATACTGTGATATTTGCTGTTATGAAAACCTGTTTTTACACAATATATAATGTGGAAATAATGCTTGGCATGGCTTAAAAATTGTGTTAGCAATTCATTTTTGTATTCTTTGTTTTTTAATAGTTATATTACTTTTTATTCTTTATTTTCTCAGTTATCATTTATAGAATTGGCTGACAATGTAATAATTGTTAAATATAATTTAATAAAGATTCATTTCTGAGAAAGTAGCTCTCTGGGTACCTTTGCAGAGTGGTAAAAAAATCAGTGAACCTAAAAAAGGTCTATTTTCAAAAATTTACATATCTGCAACCTGCAATCATATCGGTTATCGATTAGTTTTCCTCCTCTACAATCAGTTTTGATGTCTGCCTTTAAAATCCCATATTGGTCGGGCTCTAACTGTTACAGCACTGGCAAATTTTCAAATATGCTATGAAATATCTCATCCAGGGATGCCAGTATTCAGCTGTTAATTGGTAAACCACAGTGAATATTTTGTTGGTCTGAAGGTTAATTTGCATGTTAAACACTCCGCTAACAACAACAACAACAACAACAACAAACACTCGAGCTATGTCACCGCCGTGCAAGCTACAACCTGTCTACCTTCAAACCGCAGTGCCAGAAGGATCCCCAACTCCATGGCGGTGTGGGACCATTTCCTCCGAAAGGCAACAAAGTCAAATGTAAATGTGACCTTGTTGCCTATTGGCAAGTGGCCACTGGGAAAAATGGGAAGCAAGACTCACCTGCAGCAATGTTTACATTAGCGGTTACTCCCACACCTTTTAATGCCATGCTGGTGGCTCTTATACATGGATGTTTAATAAGACCTGGATATAATGCTGCTGCTTTTTTGTGTTCAAGAGAAAGTGATAATTTATTCGTATTAAACTGCAAAGCCTAGGACTTGCATCCCGAGGTAATTAAAAGACATTTACACCTCCCTGCACTAACTGCCCTGACAATGAGGTGAAGAACTGTATATAGTATATAGCTTGGCATGTGATAGTATGCTAAAATCAGTGGCATAGAAAATGGTAAAATGAGCATTTGCTGACAGCACTGTGGGAGTGCAAACTGAAGGTACACAACAGTTGGCATCAGTTGACATCTGGGAAAGAGACAGGCTGCTGACAGGGAGATTATCTCCACCGGAGCTGCAGCACAGTGGGAGCTGTCCACTGCAGCTGTGATGCTCCTTAGGGAGCAAGGACTCCAAGGTCTGCACGGAGAGACTTTCACATATACAGTGAAAATTAAGGAGCAAAACTGTATTCTCGTATTCCAGGTACTTAGCACATATTGTCACTCTAAAAGACAAAGAGAGGTGGAGAGCACATCCATCAAAGGGACCGGTAAAATGATATGCAGGAATGCAGCGATGATGACTCAGATCCCATGGGCATCCATCACCTGCAGGAGGCCATGGTCAGGCCAGTTTGATGTAAAATGCTCAATGTGGTGAAATAAAAAGGAAGAAGTAGTGAGAGGAGGAGGGAGGGGAGGAGGAACAAAAGGAGGGAAAGGACAGAGTCATGCTGTGTGTGTGTCATTGTTCGTTAGCTTTCCTCCTGCCTCTGGAAAACGTTAGATTATTTTTAGCTCTATTCCAGTCAGTTAATATTCATCTAATTAAATTCTGAACCAGTGTAAGAAAAGTGTGCTGTATTTTTATCATAGTTTGATTTCTGTAGTCGCAGTGCCAAATGACGTCAGGGCTTTGAAGTTGCTGTTTCTCCATCATACTTCCTGCTGAGCTTGTGAAGGTCTTGCCAAAAGGCCAAGTGCACTGAGCAAGATATTGACAGTTTCCCCGCATACAGTAAAAGAGTAATTTTATTTTATCACACTGTTTTTATTTCCTCAGGCTCAGAAAATAATCAGAGGGGGCATCTGAACTGTTTGAGACCTGCAGCCTGAAGCCTAAAGAGGGATTCAGATTGGGCTGACCCAGGTGGAGGTCTCCTCAGCTCACAGACGAGGCCAAATCAATGAGGGGTGCAGTGAAACGCAGACAGCAAACCCCACCGGGAAGGTGTTTGGATGCACAGCCACAGGCAGAGGAGGAATGTGAATGTAGATGAGAATTCACATGGCGAGAAGACTGCAAGGACTCACATAAGCATGAGAGGTGAATAAATGAGCCCTGACAGGAACCATAGGAGCTGATGTCTTTCACTGGATTTCTGTTGCTGCCATCTTTATTTTATAATCTTCCCTGGTACATGTTTTAAAATAGTATCACAGAGAAACACTTTTGGAGTTACAGGGAAGTAAATGTTTGACCATACATTTTTTTGTAGCTCTGCCAAATACTGGGATATACTCCAAAATGAGCTGACAAAAACGGCATATAACCCGTAAAATGCAAATATTTCTCCATCTACCTTTAAATGTATGCAAAATAGAGACAAATAAAGGACAAAATATGTATGAAAACATTTGTTTTCATGTTTAGTATGTCTCAGTAAGTCTCAGTAGGCAGCGTTTCTGTATCCTCGTTAGCGTGCCTATGCTGCAGGAAGGTAATTAGTGACACAACTGTCCTTGAAAAGTCAGGAAAGAGTCAGTCTTAGAGTTTCAAAAGTAGACACAACAGACAGATCAGTCACAAGGAGCTGATTTGCAAGAAACAACTCCCTAATGACCTGTGGGTCAGACACAAGGCAGAAGTTGAAAGTTAGTTTAAAGGATGTTTTGTCATCTATGGATGCCTCCACTAACTCATTTCTTTTGAGAAACCATGTCTGAGTTTTACAGACATCACGAACTATACTGCACCATGTGTATCAAACTGCACTTTGAAATTACAAGTTGTGTGTACTGTGTGATATCCTTGATAAAACACAATCTACTGACAAAGAATGATCATAAACAGAGATAAAGAAGGGAGCAAATACTGCAAGTACAAATAAACAATGCCACAAAAGCAAAGAACTGAAAAACAACCCCTCACTTGGTGATATATACCAAGAGTGCAAGCAATTTGGATAGCGTAAGAAGAAATAGAAAGTCTTATTAAGAGGAGAAATTTGGTCGTTAAAGGGAGCCCCTGAGTGACTGATGTATGGGCATACTGCTGACTTGAAGGTGCTTTTTACTGGTCAGAAGTAAGACAGAGAAATGCATTAACAACTTCAGTGAAAGCCGTTTTGCTTTCCTCTTGAAATGTTACACCAGTGATGTATCACTTCCTTGTAAATGCTGACCGCAATCCATTCCACAAGAAGACTTTAAAAAGCAACCGAACAAATTTTGGTCGGTAAGATGTGCTGAACGCACAGAAATCCACAAAGTTATCCAAACAGCAGGAGTCTGACTCTGGCCAAGCTCGGCGCGGTAAACACTCAGGTACAGGGCTTCTTTTAAGCTCACACAGTGAATCCTTCATTGCAGCTCTATACGACATACGCGATAGAGCTTCTTCTGTGTTCATGAAAGGGTCTGCATAGTGAGGGTCTGTCACAGTGAGAATGTTTACAGCAAACAGGGCAAAAATTCCAATATGTGTTTCCCAGAAAAGCCCCCTTAGGTAAATGGAAAATTACCAAGCCGCCATGAGGTTCCTCCATATTACCGTCATTTTAAAATAAATCAATCTAGAGTAGCTCTGATTCCACAAACAACCCTTCCATGGTGATTTGACTTCCAGGAGGAAAATAAAAATCCACTCTCATTCAGCGAAGCATGTAGGGATGTTCTTCGTTCAATGCCAGACTGCCCCTGAGGACAAGACTCACCCAGCACCCAGAGGGCTTTAGCCACACTATTGATAACATGTTTGGTTCAAAAGTCTGTATCCTCTCCTTTGGCAGTATGGTTTGTTTTTCAAAGCTCGTGCTATTTTTGTGTCATGCAAGTGTTCATGTCCCTGTTCATCCTCGAGCTGCCTTCAACGCCCCTCAAGGCATCCTATGTCTATTATGTTGGAGACATGGCTGCTTTTCAGACAAGCAATCTCAGTGGATGCTGCTTTTTCCTGGGCCAAACCATTGAACCACAGCCTCAGTGTTCCACCATTGTCTCCACAGGGAAAATGTTCAACATATCAATGTCTTCAGGAAAAAGGCATGTTATATAAATATCGTCAGTAAATCCATTAAATAGACTGAGAGGTGGAGTATGCTGATTCTTCGTAAACATATTGGATATTTTGGCTAATATAGCACTTTAAAATGCTATAGGAATCGTATTCACTTTGATATGAGTGGCTTAGACAAATACTATAATATTAAAGTAATATAGTAGAAAAATCTATCAGAAAAGAATATTTTTTCTAATCAAAAGCTGTAAAGAATACAGAAGATGATTGCTCTGTGTGGGATCTGAACTTGGTTACAAATATATAAATATGTTTGAGGTTCTTAGTGCTGTCACTGCATGTGTCTACTAAAAACAGTAATGCATTAATGTTAAAAACATGTAAATGTTGTCCAAAATATTGGAGATTGATTCAACATTGTTATCAGTGTATAAAACCTCTAATAACAATATTGTATAATCCTCAAAAATCAAATACAAACAATACTGTACCCTAAATCTGACCAAATGACAGTTTTAAGTAGCTGCTACTGTACTAACCACATGGTCCCATGCACAGATGCTCATAAACCATTAACAGACAAGCAGGCAACTCACTCCAATTCACCTGTCTGGGGAAGTTAAGGCTCTGAAATAAGTTTTCGTGTTACACGTCTGTGCACAGTGACAGACGACAGACAACCATGATGTTGTGTGCAATACCATGGACACAGACACGTCCCCAAGACTCCATCCAGACAGAAAAATCCCCAAAGGTCGTTTCTTTAAGCATCTTAATGCAACCCATATGGACTTTCACCCAGGAGAACGGCGCTCATATAGGTCTTTTGGACAAATGCTCATATGGGTCATCTTGAGTGACAGACCTTTTGTGTCGTTTAGGTTGGAGATGTGTTGCTCCATCTGAAGTTTAGCTGCGAGGCTGCAGCTGTGTGTCTGCTTGGCATACTGTGTGTTAGTGTGACTCTCTGATATGAGCGTCATCCAGCAATCAGCTGTGAGAGAAATTAACTTAAAAAAAGAGCTAAAAACTGCGAGCAAGTTGTAGTTGAGCTCTCCAGTAAAAGGCACGTGTTGTTGCACGTGTCACCCCCATGAGATTGTATTATCTAGATTTATTTTACTATACATAAATATTTTTGAACATTACATTTACATTTTTTTCCAATTATTTTTAACTGTTTAACTGATGGGATTAATCTTATGTTTAGTTTACGGGTAATTATTAATGTGCCTAGTATCCCTGTGTAGTGATTCTCCAGTGACTGCACAGCTGCAGCAGTGGACACAGGCACAACCTGGCAGACTGTGCTTCATCCTTACAGTAATCCATCATAGCCTGTGTTGTGTTATTTCCAATTGTTTATCCTGGCATTGCTGGGAAGAGAAAAATGCCAGAATCACAGCAGAATCTCAGCATCACTTTGTCCCTTGAAAGAGGCCACTGTGCAGTGAAGGCGATGGTCAGGGCAATATTTCTTACAGCCTTGCTGCTCCACTGCGACCACAACAGTTTTCCCTTCACCTCCTCTATTTAAAAAGGCGGAGAAAGCTAGGGGAGGGAGGGACGACCTGCAATTTGGTTCAGGATTTCACATTTTTTTATAAACAGCAGGGTCAACAGGAGGGCCTGACGTTTAGTTCTATCTATCAGTCCATCTCTGGCTCTGCCTGTCCTTCCTGCCACACGGAGGCTTACACTGACAGGCTGAGGTGAATCCTGATATTGATGTAGCAGAGTGAAGGCTTCTTTCTCAAGATGATATGTGAGAAGAGAAATGAAAAATCTGCTGAGGTGTAATCACAGAGCCGCTCCCCGGTGAACAGTCTAATCCAGCTTCCTCCATCTACTCCTGTCACTTCCTCTCATTTTTCTATTTCCACCTTTCCCTTTTCACCTTTTTTTGTTTTGCATATCATAAATTAGCCTTTTCTATTCTGGCTTTTTCTCACTGTTTTTGAATCTGACCCCTTCACACTCAATGGATTGTTTGCATACACACCATTTCTGGATGGGTAATCCTTCCACATATTGATTTACCACACAAACTCTGCAACTGAACTGATACCAGCCTCACTGAAATGGACTTATCTGTTGAATTAGATAAGTCACCCCATATTACTGATTGTTCAGCTTTGGGAGCCTTGAAAAGATCACAAAGCTGAACAATCAGACCATCCCAAATGGAGTTTCTGGCAAACACAGACATCTGAACATTAGTGGCAGACTAAAACAACAGCCATTACCTAATAAAAGCAAGCCACGGGGAGAAACAGCATGAGTGCAGAAGCAATGAGACAATGTGAAGTTATTGCCCAAACTCTCGTGTAGCTCCTGCACCTGCTGCTGCACAGTCCTTAGTTCCAATTTCAATGTTCCTTGCATGGTACTCTATCTCTGAAGTGATTAGGAACAAACAGCTCCATCAATCAGCTGGTGGAGCCCCCGAGAGCACCAGAGCTGATCCAAAAACACCTCGAGGCTGCCAAGCTTGTGCTGATTCTGCTGACACTCACAATGTTCAACCTCACAATCCTTCACACCACTCTTCAAACGAGCTGATTCTGGTACTGGTAGAAAATCTCACTTATGTGCTGAATATCTCACCTGGCAGACAAGGCCGGCCAACAAGAACAATCTGACAGACAGCAAAAGGATATCCAAACACAGACATCAGAGCAATGATAGAGCTGATGAATGAGAGGCTCTCGAATGCTTTTGCATGCGTTATGAGTACGGTGTTTGTTTTGATGAGTGAAACGTGTCAATCTGAGAGGGAGGAAAATGTTCTCAGGCTGCAAATCGCAGTTCGAATGTTGTAAATTTGGTGAAACGAGGCCCCGGGCTGCATATCCATTTCCCTTCACTTCATTATTCAGACTGATATGGTGTCCTGGTTGAGCGATTTCTTTTTGGGAAGAGGGTGTTATTTTGTTGTGCCATAACCAATCAGTAGTAACTGACTTCCCACTGACTTAATTTTTGAGTTGCCACAGAAGCTGCATGACCATTACTGGAGCAGTTAACATTTATCGTGTCACTCGCAGAAATATGCTAATTTAGGAGATGGTGTTTTTTCAATAAGTTAACCTAATAAAAAGTCGAGGATACAATTCATACAGCTGCATCCACCTAATCCAACCATGGACGTATTATTTAGAACTGGATACCCAAGAATAGGGGGTCTATTCATTCTAATGAGAATCCCCCACCTGGCAAATACAGCAAAATGGCTTCTAGCTCCCAGGCTTTTTTCCAGGGTATGAAACACAATAAAAATGTGCAATAGAATAACTCCTATTGGCCCCACCGGCAAGATCCCCCTTGATTCAAAGGCTTTACATTGTCACAACATCACAGTTTTTAAAAAGCTTTCACACTTTGAGGAAAGTTTTACAAATATAAAACCTCCATGGATCTAAAACTCACAGTGTCGTAAAGAGCTTGTTGCAGTTTGAGGTGTTTTACAGATGTCTCTCTGAGGCTCTCTGGCCCTTTCAATTGCACATATTTAATTGTCAATACAAAAGATCATATTTCAAATCAAGAAAGTCACAGTTTGTGGTTGTAACATTTAGTCTTGTGTGAAACCGCTCAGTCCATCTGTTATTTTGCACAATGTACGTCACGCTAACATTCAGTAATTGCTTAACGGCTAGCCAGTTAAGGTGCGTAGTCTTTAAAATTCCATATTTTCACAGTCATAAGTGTTTCAACAAGCAGCCTCTTCCTTGACCTGCGATCTTGACTCAAATTGACCATCATAATAAGTGCAATTCATTGCACAATTCACAAAGGATGAACTGCCAATGTCATTAACTACCGTATTTTTTTTCCAATGTAAGGTCCCATGTTGGTCCACCTTTGCACCTTTGACTTCGCCTCTCTATCCAGTTATAATCCATCAATGAATCCAATATTGTTGACATTTTTGTGCTAAGGTTCCTGCTGACATTTTTTTTTTTTTATCGATGAGGCTATTTCTCTGGCTCTGGCACAAGAATATGAAGTCCCCAAGTTAAATGATTTGAAGACAAGATGTGTACAGTGATTCAGATGTGTGGAAATAGGCTGTAAGAGTGGTGAAACTGCAGGGAAATCTAATACGTACCACAACATACAGTCACCTGACAAAACATCAATTTGCAATCTTTGTAATTTTATCAAGTTCTCTACACTGGCTTACTGATTATGAATTAAGAGGAGCTAAAAAAGTTGCTTTTGATAGTGTCACAAATGTGCTAATTTCTTTGGTTTGTGGTTTAGCTGCACAGAACTGCATTATACTGCAAGGTCTTTATAATAAATTTGCTCTGCTGGACGAAATACTGCATACACCTTTTAGTATGACACAGTCTGGCGCAGCATTGACTGTAGAGTTGAATAAAAACCTCTAAGACACAGTATGGGCAACAATTAATAATAACAATGCTTCACAAAGGTAGCATTTATTAGGATTTATTACAGGACTGCTGTTGCTTTCATTATTATGTACTGTAGAGAGGGTAGTATTTTACTGGTAGCCTAATGTAATGTAGAAGCACAGTGGGAATTAATTTAAGGATTTACAATTCCAGCTATGAAGCGTTTTCTCTAATTATACAAGATATAATGAACTGGGATAGCAACAAGTAATGTTTTATTGTATGGCCCCTCAGAGCTATTCATCTGAATATTTCACTTCTGATTATTACTTTCATTATTCACCCTTACTTATTCAGTTGTTTGATGAAAAACAGATAATATATAAACAACATCTCAAATTTCTGGGGAGCCGAAGAATTCCCAGTTTGCCTAAATAAAAACTATTCTACCATTTACTGATGCTCCAAAGGACTGTCAAATCACACGCCATGACAGCAATTGCTGCAGCATAATATATTACCTCTATTTACTTTTAGTGTCTCGATATTTGCATCTAATTTCCGCTGGGAGAGCGTTACAATTGGTGAAGTATAAAACTGTTATTCTTTTTCATTGTATCCTTAAAAGGCTTCAGATGACAGGTAAAAAATAAAGCTTCCACCTGCACAGCATGCCCAGCAGAAAAGCATTATTCATTCTTTATAATTAGCTAAATAATGGTGGAAGTTACCTTGCCTTTATGTGACTAGACAGAGCTCAGAAACCTGACCAAACTCAGCGTGTTAGCTCAGAAAAATTGTCTACAGCTAACCTTTTGCACAAATCTGCAATCAGCAGATGTCTGTGCTTCCTCGCTTCCCTTCTGTGGTGACTTTTTTTGATGAAATTGATTACACCCCTTCAAAGCTTTCTGCAAGCCCTTTATTTCTAGACTGCAGAAATACAGGTGTTAAAAACAATAACTAGGAATGGCTGCAAACTTGCCTCCATCAATAATTGAGCATTTCTGTTCATTTTCAATCTAATTAACACCGTTATCTATAATTCCCTATAACATACTGTGTGATGGAGGGTAAAGCAAAAGCAGAGAGAAGTGCACGACGTACTGTACGTGTTCAAAACTTTCTAGATACAATAGAGCACTACATAGATGCAATCAAAGCCTCTCTCACCACCCACAGTCAGCCAGGAAAGAGCAACCCATCAACAAAGTTGTGAATGCACAATGACAGTGCTCAATAGCACAGCTGTCCACTGCAGTGGTTGTAATTGTGGAAAAGCACCATTATGCACCAGAATTCTGATGTAAAAATGTCTCTCTCACTGTAACAAGGACATTTCTTACAACGCCCCACGAGTTAAAAAAGGGAGAAAAAAACAATTTTCCAAACAATTGCTTTTGTGGGTGTAAAAGCAGAACAGCAGACGTGCACAAGATGCTCAAATACAAGAGGGATAGGGTGAAAAGATTGCAAACTAATTTAGTGCCAAACAAGCCATGAACATGCCTTACTGCCTCAACCATAATGAGCATGTTTTCTTTCACCTGTTTGTGCAGGAAGGCACATTTAAATGAGGACAGTGTACCAGGAATCAGGTTCCCGTCGTTGCCTTTCTGAAACTTAACAAGATAAGAAGAGCTGTTTAGAGATTCACTTAAGCTCCTTGTCAGCTCGCCCGCTCAAAAGATATGTCTGTCTTTAATTAGATGCAAAAGAAAAAAAAAAGTTCAAACTGCATTTATCAATGCTGCCTTCTCATGTAGAGAATGTATTATGAAAATGTATCCTCAAGAACCAAATTTGATGAAGGCTCTACTCTCTTCATAAGGTTTTTTATTTCTAAAATATTCCTCAGATTCTGCTTTAAATTATGACCCTCTTTCCTTGAAGGGGAAACCCACTAGGAGTGGAGAGTTACTTCACACCAACAGTTAAAAAAGTTCATTAATTTCTATCACACCTAAAGCAAGTGCACTGGATGCAGTGGGTGCACGGGGCCATTGCCCCCTCACTTTTCGCCCCTGTCCTCACTGCGATCAACAGTAGATGAAGATAACTTGTAGAATGCCACGGCACCCGCAAAATTTGATGTTTTCAGTCATAAGAAGAACAATCACGAGGGCGAAGCTGCTACAGTGACTTCCTAGGGTCAAGAAATGTAACAATAACCTCATGTAAAGGTTAAAACTTTAAACTTGTCAGTCCAGCACGAGGCATGATCAAGAATGTTGCTTATCACTACAACATTCAGTATAAGCTTTGCTAATACACTCCCATTCTCCATTTGTATTTTTACACCCACTTCAGAAATGAATCTGGCGCCTCCGACTAGAAGTAATCAAAATGAATGGAGAAGCAAAAGCCTTATGTTGACCACGCACCAGACATTCGGTGATTCATCACAGTGAAAATCAATCATCGAGACCTGCACACTCCCATCATGTGTGGTCTGACGTGTTAGGATTCATTACACCTGGTCCTTACTGTAAAAGCTTTCATTTTCATATCCTATTTTCTTGTCAATGACTGTGAAGGGAAAGAGCTGTGATATCAGAGAGAACATGCAGGTTTCTTGAGTAATAGCCGACCAAACTGACAGATTTCGTCTCATTTCCAGGGCTGTGCCTGAGTATTCAGATATTTGGATATTTATTTGTTGGGAACGTTTGTATTTTTTATTTTTTTTACGGTTTGTTGTTTTGTTACGATACTAACTAATCTGCTAACTGGTTGCTCTCAACACCTGCACTTCCAATATTAGCGGCTCAGTTTCTACAATGTTAGGCTTAGAAAACCTGCATGTAGGCTGAAAATAACCAAGGTGTCCTTAACTCCATACCAGACTCCATGACCACCGGAGCTTGCATCGTCTTGCAGACTTTGACAAAGCAAATACTTAAATAGTATCAAAGTTTCAAGCCTGGTATTCAACACAGCTCTATAGGTTTTCAGTTCTTTTGGTCGGCTGAAATTCAGTCATCTCAGATTGTGCTTAAAGTTTGAGTATTTCTTTGACGTCTGTTTCCAGTGTCAAATTTTCAATCAGCAGCACTGTTAGTGGTTCACAAAGGCTTGGTTTCTCTGGTAACACATCTTTATTCCAGCTCTACATTGGCAGACTATACCAAGGCAGGTTTATCTGTGTCTTAGAGGAACTTATTGGAGATAACAGAGAAGTCATACGGTTTAAAGCACCCAATTTGAAAGCATAATTTATTTAGCTTCACCCTTCAGCTCTTGATAGCAGCACTGGCACCACTTCTTAAAGACTGTCCAACAGAAAGACATGAAAATGAGGCCCAGCTGAGGTTAAAAAGCAAAGAGACTCTGTGTGTTCCTGGGCCTTCAAGGTGCTGCTGAATGATCCATAACCAGTTTACTAGAGCTGAGCATCTCTGCCTTTCAGCAGCATACCCTCCTGAATCCTCCATTCCCAAACAGTGATATTGCCAGCGGTACTCACAGAAGGGGAGCTTCCTTTATCTCTGACTCATATTTTCACATTTCATTATGCTGCCTCTTTTCCCCATAGCCATTTTTTACAAGACGCACACTTACTGCTGAATTGTTAGCAAAACTGAGCTTACGTTTCCTCATTTAAAAGGGAGATTTTTCCAAAGCTGACAAATCTCTTCACACTCTACAATATCTCACTCTGCATTCAGTTGTGCTTTAATTTAGCTATACTAGCACCATTATCCTGGGGCCACTGCGAAAGCAAAACAGAGTAGATATCCAGTTGTTTCTCTCTCTTTCATTCTCTCTTCCTCCCTCTATCTCTCTGTATTTCTGTCAACTCTCTCTGACAGCCCCTCCCCGCTGAAGGCAATCCAACAATGTCCTGCTCATTGATCAGAGAGAGGATCGGTGCAGGGTGGAGGTAAATGGCTGTCACAGGGAATGATAGACCTTAACTCAACCATGGTTGCTCCTGAGGCCACTCAGCCTCCACTTATAGTGATGGATGCAAGATGTCGCCCATCACATTCTGAGAGACTGGGGAAGACTTTGTTCCATCGCTACAGGAGTCAGGAAACATTAACATAAAACATCATTTTTAGAACTCACTTCTCTTTCTTTTTCCTGCTGTAAATACAGGAGGAGGGCATTCAGTATTGACTTGAACTTTTTCAAAATATGCCAAATAAATCACGGCTTCCCAGACTTTCTTTCTTGGTGTGATATTACAGTGATACAAGACACCACCACAGACTCCATTTTTCACCATTTTCTGATACTCTATAGACTAAACAAGTGTACTCCACCAATGTAGTATTGTACCTCTAAAGAGTTGAAGGACCTGCAAGAGAAGCACTGAAAAATGAATGTGAATATCAAAGCAGCAGAGACTGACATTTCCTGACTTTTAGCACCTTTTCACACTGGAAAAACAATTCTCTTGTTGGTGTTAATTGTATACCTTTCGTCCACTTAATTTAGGCTTCACATTGAAATGATGCTAGTGCACTGAAAAACTACAGACACACATGCTTCCTCTCGTTATCACCTACATGAGCAGCATCTCCTGATACGTGTGATTGATTGGTCTGTAGACAGGAATCCTTGTGTGAGTTTTTTCCAACTGTTTCCTGCCCTCTCCATGCTACCGCAGCTCATTTTGTTTTGTTGCGTTGTCAAGAAGCAAGACATGGGAACTTTACTTTGCTTCTCAGGAGCTGCAATGTTTATTCCAAGGTATACTGAAATCTATAATGTACATTTACTACCACTTTAAAACTAAAGTGCTGATTCCTTCTCTGCTCCGATGTCTGCTCAGAGCACATCCATCTTCACCCTCTCTCCCTTTTGCTCAACCAATGAGATTCCCCAGTCTTATAATATGATGATAGCCTGCCAGAAATTCCTGTAATATTTTTTTTTAAATCCCAAATTATCCATAGAAATGCTTTAAAACAAAAGAAAATTGGACCATGGTTTCTGTTTTTTTCGCCAAGGTGCGGCTCTGGACTGTGGTCTTGGGGAGGTTTCACACCTGTAATTTTGGTTACTGATACTGTATCATACAATTCCCATAATGCATCCAGTAGCATATTTTATTTACACATTCCCTATATGATAATAGGTAGCTTATTTTCACAGGCTTTCTGATAAAAACATGTCATCTCTAGATATCCAAGATTTGACAAAGCTTTGCCAGACAAGACGCGATGAGTTTACAAAGGTTGCATAGAACTCCTAACCATAATCATAAAAACAATAATCTGCTAAATGCAGTATTGATTCTACAAACATTAGAGTTTACAACAGGTCAGCAGTTTAACTGACTAGACCGCACAGCTGTGTGTGCAGATCTTCTCCCTCAAAAAAGAGGTTTGCTTGCATATTCTCAGCATTTGGCTGGCTAGTTACCGGGGGAAATAATCATCAAATTATGAGCACTTATCCATCATTAGACTGGCTGTAAGAGACCTGGAGTAAATTCTAAATAAATCACAGCTAAATAAACTCTGGAGGAAGCTAAAGCTGTGAACAAAGTGTTTGAATAAAGCAGTTGGTGGGAGGTTTTTGGATTGCATGATCCCCCAATTGCTCAGTGACCGTGGTAAAGAGTTTTATTTTACTACAGTTAAAGGATCACAAAGAAATTAGGAAATAAATGCAGGAAAAATACAAAGTCAGCGCCACTCGACTTAAAACCCTATATGACTCTAATCCAGAAGGCATATAAAGGCTGAGCTAAGTAGTTTCCAAAGTGTGCTCTGGAGGCCAACAGTGTTCCTCCCCAGAAACAAATGTTTCTCCGTACCCATTACTACCAAGGTAAAGACAACTATTACTGTCTGAGAATATATTAGAAATTCACTCAGGGGTTGTTAAGAAAGTGTCCCAAAAAGTTTGGGACCCTGCAGCCATGCACGCCTATCAGATTTATGGCTGCAGAGTTTGATAAAGTTAACTTTATTTATCCCTATCCAAGCCAAATCAAATGATTTCTCAACAGTTAGTTCACACTCCCCCAAAGTCCCCCCATCGCTCACAGGATGTGAAAAGGGATAAACGATATTAGAAAGTCAAATGAGAAAGAGATGAATTTCATTACAGACTGAAGTAAACTAATCCTATAATAAAGTTTTAGGGGGATAGAAACTTTCACATATTAGGGAGCAAGTTTATACTAAGTCTTTAACAGAGAAAAACTTGAACCCTTCCTTAGCACATTGTGAGGTCACTATTATTATAATCACGATGTATTTAAATAAACGGGAAATTAAGTAGAAATAGATTAGTAATGCAGGGATAATTACAGCCGACCCTTAATTAAGATATAATGAGCCACAGCAGTGCAACAACAGATACTGTCCACCTCCACAACAAATATAAGCTTAAAAATTGTTAAATCGACGTGAGCTAAAACTACTGGGTTCCCCCAAAACACAATGGGAACATAAGGGGGTGAATTTACCATTAAAAGTCTCCATGCAGTCAGTATATGCAAAATACTGACACACTCTTAATACATTTTCCGTGCATATTTCTGTTTCTGTGTGACACTGTGAGCGTGTGATGCTGTGAGGGGAGTCCGGCGAGCCTTACCGGTGTACTGCAGGAGAAACATTGTCCTCTGTCGCAGATGTTTTAAGATGAAACAGTCCCGGCGAAGATAAAGTCTCTCGGTCTGGTATTAATCCGTGAAGTCCGGGAGTTTCTCGTCCGTAACGCTGCGGTTAGAAAAGACGGTGCTCTCAGCTGTACCGTATGTCTCACAGCCAGCGGTGAGCGGCTATCACCTGCCTCACAGTCACAGCACGCGCTCTGCTACCGACAAGCTGGCACAACCGTGAGAACAACGTCCGGTTACGACTTCCAAAATAAATTCCAAGCTGACACTCCGGTGCCATGTTTTTCAAATATTAACATACTCAAGGTGGTAATTATGCAACAAATAACGGGAGGCGTCTGTTAGCAGCCACAATAAGCACTGTTTCTTCCCAGAGTGCAGCCATCTACACCTGACGTGCATAATTTTTTACTTTGCTTCATCAATGAAGAGACTTTGTGCTTTTATTTTGAAAGCAGGTGTGCCTTATTTCACAGGGTTACAAGCTGCAGCAGGTGTAGATATTCCCATGGGTGCAATGTACCACGGAGTGAAGTGACTTGCAGAGTGCAGTTCTTCACACTTGGTGGCTTTTATGAATGCAATGACCAAAGTTGAGACGGAGGGAGAAAGACAGAATGAAAACTTTAAATTGGACATCAGCTGTGCGTGATGTCCAACACAAAACTGCTCGCAGCAGCTGTAAACAAATACATTATTCACACAATTGTGCAATGGCCAAAACATGAAATGTTCCTCATAAATGGGGCATGACCAAATGATAAACAAATCCAGATTTCCTGTTCACACAGCATTTTCAGCAGATACCAGTGTGTTGGAGTGTAGAAGTTTATTCATGACATTGGAAAAAGTCGTTTTTACAACAAATAACAAAAGTCTTCACTCAAGGTCCACCCGCTAGCTCCTCACAATATTTCCCAGTAGATGGAGTATACACAGTTGTCATAGACAATGTGGTTGAGAAATTAAAATTTGAAATTTGGAGTGCTCTTAAAACCTGAAGAGGATATTGAACAATACATATAATGAAAAACTTACTTTTTTTAATGCTGGTGCACATGCATTTCAGTGTCTAAAATGCCTACAAACCCATAACCAGTGGGGAAAAACAATCTTGTCAGTTTCTGTAGGCTGCCATGGTCAGAAAACGTGATTCAAAAAGCCATTCAGACTTGAATATAGCGTTTTTGTTTGTTTGTTTCCCTCTTTAGTCACAGTTTGGTCAGGTTAGGGCACCAAAACTACTTGGTTTAGGAAAAAGCCTTTCAAAACAATAACCACATGTTAGGAAGCTTTGTGGCAGAAAGATTTTTGCCTGAAATACTGGCCAATCAGAGCAGATGGCGTTTTCAGGCCCTAAATTGGACAGGTGCTTAAACAGAGTGTCTCAGACAGAGGGTGAATACAGGAATATTCAGGCAGACAACATGAGAAAAATATAGTTTTTTTCCACATCCAAGCTTGTTTATATGTTCTTGTGGATAGAAAAACAAAACACAAGTATGAACCCTAAAGATGAGCTTATATATGTCCACTTCAAGTGGACCTTGACTAAAGTTTATTACACCACGGCTAAATGCTATCACATATTCATTAAGAAGAGGCTTTACTTAACACCTACTTAAGCCCTAAAAAAAAATGAATAAAATAAAGTGCCTTGAATATCTAATTTGACTGTAGGAAAAAATGTATGTTTATTAAAAATGTAATATTTACTGTCTTCTCTAAGGGTGTGATAATGATAATGTGCCACGGCAGTGGATAACTGGGTTGTTTTGTTTTTGTCCTCATTAGCACTCCTTAACCTAGTTCAGACCGCGATTGGAGGAGATGCAGGCGTCTATTTTTGTGACTATGCACAGAGAAGGGGGGCCATGATAAGTGCCTTTTTATTAGGCAAATATGTGTCCATTCATATTTATATATTTATATATCTCACGCATGCAGAAACAAATCATATTCAAACATTTACAAACCCTTTTTTAGAGTAGAACAAGAGCAAAATACCACATTTTTCTTTTACACAATTAACACGATGTGCACTGCGAAGGTTGTTACATCCTCTACAGAAGTACGATTCTGGCTGGTGTTAGTGCTCCTGCTGCACCCAAACTGTCCCTGTGCTTTTCCACCAACGTCTGGTTGGCTCTTTGCCTAATATCACTGAGCCGTTTTCTACTCTGGGAAACAGTTCTCCAAGCACCTGAGCAACACATGTTAACCAAATGTGTTATCTTCTTCCAAGTTAGTTTAACATCATCTGCCCTCGGCGGCCCATTTTGTGTACTTTATATTTGCTTGTGGCCATTCTGCACCATTAGTTTTGTCATGGGAGACGCTTTTGTGGATTCCTCCATCACCAAAACAGCAGCAAGAAAGGAACAGCAATTTAGTTTGACAAGTATTCTCCTATCAAAGATGTTTCTTTGTGTGGGTGATTGTTATATTTCTGAAGGCAGCGAAGTGGTTGCATTGGTTGATATTGTGCCCTGCCAAATTACACACCATTTACAAACACTGCTTGAAAGGGTGGGTGAAATAATTTGAAAGCTTTCAAAGTGAAAAGTTAGATAAATGCTTAGGCAACAGATGACCCCCAGTTTTCTCTTTACCCTGTCTGAAATGGTGTTTTGTTCCAAGGTGATACTCTGCATTTACCCGTTGACACCGATGTCTCCTTGAAAAATGATTTTGAATTACTGTCCCTTCACCCTGGAACTAGAAAAAAGGTCAGAGATGAACAGAACATCAGACATATCCTAAAGTGGAAACGAATTAGGCACACAGTGCATCCATCATGCCCAGCAGAGTGTTCTCCGCATTGATTTTTAAATAATGCTGACGTAATTGTAGAAACAAATGAGGCTGTTCACAGAGCACTAATGTTGATTTCTCAATTTGCACATCAATCTTCTGGATATGGAAATTACATGTTTATAGCCAGTCTGATTGCATGTCAGAGAAACTCTGCATATACAATACATTAAGGTGAAAAAAAACTTGATGTATGAATGCATTAAAAGTCAAAGAGCGCTCTTTATTATGAGAACAGCAGGTCGTTTATCACCTGCCTTTGGACAGTGTAGCTTGAAATAGAGCTGTCTTTTTGCACAGTGTATAAAGGGCAAAATAAAATAAGAACATGCTTTCTTATCTTAGCTGGTCTTTTTGTGGGTTGTATTGTAACTTGTTTTACATTTTCATATTTGTAAATTTAATGTTTAGATCAACTAGCAGACTTTGTTGGCTCAGAAACATTCAGGCTTCAAAGAGCTAATCAAGACTGCTTTAAATTTCCAGGAGATTACAGTTCACATATTAGAGTAAAGAGGGTTTACTAAAAAAAAAATCAACATTCAGGTAATTGACTTCCTTTGCTGGTTTCCTAAATGAGCTATGAGTAATGAGATGAAGTAGAATCGCTTCAGTTTACTGAATGTCGAAAAATAATGTTTTCTTCTGATCTTTGTTGCTTATTTAATGATGAATATTTAATGTCTGGAATCAAGTCTTTGTGGTCTTTAAAGTACCAAAAGTAAAAGCAAGGCAGAAAAAATGCCACCTGTGAGTGATTCATTATACAGTACTACCTACTGATACGTTTAGTTGTAAGTATAATTTTACTGTTGTAGTTGACAGAAGAGGCAAAGAAGAGAAAAGGAGAGAGTGTCAAAGGCTACCAGACACAAGCAAATATTGCAATAGCTTCATGGAATACTGCAAGATGCAGTTAGACAGACACAGAGCTGCTTTTCTTGTTTTTGGACTAAGTAATATTAGCTGGTTTGCTATGTCTTGCCTTGTTTAAACTGGCTTGATGTTTGGCTGTGTTAGCAAAGTTATCTACTTTAAAAAAAATTATAACTATTCATAGTAAATGCACGTTTAAAGCTGCTCTTATTTACGACAGCAGTGAATAAGTGAATTGGATTCTTAAACTCTTGGGGCACTAAATCACAAAAAAATATATACTAATACTACCTAATTTTGCTTTTCTTTTTCCTATAGATGTTGAATAAATGAATCAGATATAGTTCACTCTAAGTGGAGTGGAAGTACAAAATACAGTACTTGAGTAAAATGCAGTAATTGAGTAAATATACATACAATTTCCAGCACTAGTATAATTGTTTGTTTATGACTTTGTGGAATAAGCTCTGTGCTGTGATGCAAGTGAGAGCTCAATTAAGTTCCAGTGTGCTGTAAAAGGGTTGAATGTGCCAAATTTAAACAGCGGTATTGATCATTTGAGGCTGATGTCACTGAGCAAGGCCAGGTGGGATTTGGCTGGCTTGACAGGAACAGGTAGTTGAATGCAGGCACTGAGCAGATCAGAGCGCCGTCTTCTCTGTACGCTGCTTTGAAGACAATCTATTTTTATACGAAACAAAAAGAAAAAGAGATTTAAAATCCCCCACTGGGTGAGCAATATGTGCTTCATGCGTTGGCTGCATTGGCCTTTAGTGGTCGTGAAGAAATGTACAGCCAAACGAGGCTCTCTTTCACCGCTCATGTTTCCTCTGAAGAAAGGCAGTCATAAATAATCTTAATGGTTTCCAGACTGAATTCAATTACCTCTGTCACCCAATAGAAATGAATAAAAGCCAGTGTGCACTTCTTATTCTATTTGCATGTCCCTGGGGGATGATGTTTGCATTTCTTCAATTTTCAGACTATAGTTTGCCTACCATGGTTTGCTTAGTCAGAAAATTCATTTAATCAAATGCTAATTTGACATAATACCTAACAGATGCGGGAGACCTTCTGTGGCTTTTATAGATAGCACTGTGCATTAACAACACACACCGTCCTCCCTGGCAAAGTGAACTAGGTGGCTTGTAAATGGGGGTGTAATAAATCAAAGTAATTCCTGCCAGAACGTTTCCACTTCCTTCAGAAATGAGGAAAAATCTTTACCGTCTCAAAAAATGTCACAGGAGCCCTTTCTTCAGTCAAACAGGCCCGAATTTGACCCTGTTCATTCCAACATGAAGGCAAAATTTACGGATGGGCGGATCATTCCTGAGAGTCCCATCTTTATTTTTAATTAAGATAGGGAACATTGATTATTTTAGGTTAGTTACTACATTACACAGAAGCACCCCGCAGCCATCTAACGTATATCCATACTGCTAAGCGATTCTCTTCATCAAACTCTCCTGGTGGGCTCTCACCATTGTCAGGGCTATTTCATCATGAAAGCTAACCTGATTTTGAAAATGGAAACATATAATAAAATATTTAAGGATCTTGGATTCGTACATATTCTCTCTGAATGTTCTCTAGATCAAATAAAGTCACTTATTGTATCTCCGCACATAGCGTGAGCTCTCAATCGCAGCTGGGTTCCACTCCCTCTGCAGGGTCTTCACATCCTCTTCTGAGCAAAATACACTGAGGGTTTGTCTTCTGTTGTAGGTTCTGAGTTTCTGTATCCAGCAGGAAATGTGTGATGCCTCATATAGAGCCTATCAAAGTAAATAGTGTTGCGTGTTGAACTGTTATGCTGTTTCAAACCAAATCAAGAATCTAACCCACTGAGTGTTCTGTATTCTATTTAAAGACAACCAGGTTTATGAGGGCTCTGTGAGGTCGTCTTTTCCATTTTAGCTCCCACTCTCTGTCTATTCTGTCCCTTTGTGCTATCTGCCCTTCATGCCGTATCATCATTAATTCTCATTATTTCCCATCATCTGTTCTCTGACTCCTCTTCATACCTTCCTGTTCATTAGTGATTAGCAAGTGATCATTTGGACGGGGAAGGTTGAGCCGCTTCTCCAGCCCATCAGAGTCACACCTCATTAACCCAGCACCACATCGTCCCACCGAACGGGTTGGCATTTACCAGTTTGAGTGATGCAAGAATAGACTGTAAAAAGGAAAGTGGCTGTGATGTCACCCACTGGTTTGACTACTCGTCTGAAGCCTCTGGTTTGGCATGGTGGCCGTCACCATCCTGGTTTGTTGGAGCCAGAAGTGACTATATTTGGACAAGAGTGTAGATCCGACTGAGAACCCGAGGACACAATGCACCCCCATGTATACTGGCAACGTGACTGCAGCTGGCTCCTGGCTGCTCTGTGCAATGTTAAATAAAGTTTAACTTCCATATTTCAAGGCATGGCTGGTGTAGAAAATCAAATATCAAAATAGGTTTGACAAAATACCTCAATATAGATATTGTTTGATTGATCAATGATGCTTTCACAAAACATACTGATAAATAAGCATCTTTGTGGATATAATGACTTAGTGGGCAAAAGTAAATAATAGAACTGCCGGCACAGCCTTCAAAGTTAAAAAAAAAACACTTCTGCCATTTTACAATATTAGAAATCGAAGATGCATCTCCTGGTTCACAATTACATGCCATCATTATTTACAAATTACAGTGCATTCACTTCATAGGTAGAAGAACAAACATTATTTGAGAACAGCCTGATCAAAGAAGACTAGAAACTGACAATTGAGACCATAAATACAGGTGGAAAAGGTAATTGAGGTAATAAATCATGCAAGAAGGAGGGTCATTTTACCATAGAGTTCTATACAATTTTACCTCTTTTTGCAACCAGTGAAGTCGCCCCCTGCTGGCCATTAGAAGATAATGTGAGGCTACTCTCACTCCTTTTATACTGGCTATGGGTGTAATGAACTTGGGGAAAGTGAAAGAAGCGATAACAAGAAAGAGAAAGTGTGGCTGAGGTCTTTTATGTTCCAGGAACCTTGTGTTGAGGTCACTTATTTTCTCAGAGGGGGAGAAAAGAGATTGGCGTTTTGTCAGTGGCAGCATTCGGTAAATTGGATTAAATCCGCATGGAGGCCAGCCGGTCTCTAGAGGGTTTCCCCACAGCATGAATATTGATGCAAGGGTTTCATGCAGGGCACATAATAACAGCTCTTAACCTCTCTCCATCGCTGAATCCCTGTCAACGGCAAGGGCCTGAAACCATCACTCAGTCTGGAGGTCACTTGAACATAAAACATCATCAATATAGCGATGAGGGCAGGCTAAATTATTTGTTTTCAACACGAGGGGTTCCAAAGTCCCATTAAAATGCCACAAGGCTCCTGTTCCACAACACAACGGGTCTATGACAGTGAGTGGGCACTCTAATGCATTTTGGCAGCTGTGTTGTGCAGCTAGCTGGTCATGATATCTGGCACCAAATGTGCCATCTGTGCAGATAAACATCACATACATTGGCCCTTAGACAAAATTAACACAAGGCTGACAGATCCAGTGTTTACCATACTAAGGATAAAGCTGAGAAAAAACCTAAATGCCATGTTAGCAGAAGAGATCAGGCGAGGATGCTTGTGTTTAAAGGGTAATACTGGTTCTCTATGACTGAAGGACCTTTGCCAGTTTGGCAGTGACATTGTAATCTCCAAGTCAATTACTGAAAACTAAAAATAAATCAAACAAGAACACAAACCTGGATAGGAGGTAATATCCATCCATCCTTTTTCATCCACTTATCCGGGGCCGGGTCGCGGGGTCAGCAGGCTAAGCAAGGTATTCCACACATCCCTCTCCCCAGCAACATTTTCCAGCTCTGCCTTGGGGACCCAGGCCAGATGAGATGTTAAATCCCTACAGCGTGTTCTGGGTCACCCTGGACCTCATACCAGTTGGACATGCCCGAGACATTTCTAATGGGAGGCGCCCTGGAGTCCTCCCTTCCAGATGCCACGTCAGCTGGCTCCTTTCAACGCGAAAGAGAGGCGGCTCGACTCCCAGTTCCCTCTGATATCTCAGCTCCACACTCATTTATCCAAGGGTGAGCCCAGCCACCCTACGAAGGAACCTCATTTTGGACACTATACCTAAAGCTGTTGACCATAGGTGAGTGTTGGAAGTAAGATGGACTGATAAATCAAGAGCTTTGCCTTCCAGCTCAGCTCCGTTTTCACCATGACAGTCCACCTGCATCACTGCACCAAACTCTGTCCATCTCACGCTCTATATTATAGGAGTAGGAAGAAGATCTTACAGGTTTTAAATGAAACCCCAAAAAGCTAGCCAAACTTATTTTGATAACAAGGTGAAAAAAACACCATTCTACAGTCAGGTTGGCCAGTGTAACCTCAAACTTCAATTGCATTCTTATGTAAATGTTTAGTGTTTATGTTTGGCATCTAGACCTCATCACCCACCACAAGAGAGACCAAGCAGCAGTGGCAATAGCAGCAAGAGACGGCACCGTTTTCAGGTGAGCAATGTCGCAGCAGGCATGCAGAAAAAGACCTGAACAGAGCACTGACAGCTGAAGTACACTGTCACAATGTGAAGGCATCATTGGGGGTCGTCCAGATGGCAGGTTTCATGACTGCCCAGGAACATTTTGTCACATGTCATTTCCCATCTCCGTTTCTCGTTTTCTATCACCTCTTCACTGAATTCCATGCGGGTGTATGAAGGGACTCAAGTTGACTCACATTTCTTCTTGTTAGGGAGTTTTTCCTGATCCAAACAAGGGTGTAAAGCTAGAGGGCACCATATGCCAGGCACATGATAAAGCCCTTTGAGGCAAAGTTGTGTTTTGAACAATATAAATAAAATTAACTTGACTTGACTGCCTGATCTAGCTTCCAGTCAGTGCTTATTTTTTCTGCACACGTTCCCAGTCTTTTTTTTTCTTTTTTTTCTTTTTTTACCTCCAAATAAAGTGGTTTTGATCATGCGGCTAATCTGTTGGCTTGTTTACAACCTGTATGATTGTACAGTAGGGCTGCTTATAATCAAAGATGATCTGCTGACATATTTCGATCACATTTAATCACCAGTCTATAATGAAATGTCAACGAACAGCCCCACAGCTGTCATCAGATTCTGACGCACATGTTGCTTTATCCTGATTTGTGCACTAAAGTATGCATGTGACGTCAGGTTTTTCCAGATTAAAACCAGCAAGAGGAGCACAAAAAAAACAGGACAGACTTTTGGTTTGTTCGAGTTCCCAATTGGTCATGATAAAAAGCGGATTTAGAACATATGTTTTTAAGACCTTTAACAAAACTTGGTTGATCGTTTCTATTTTTTAATATTGTCCAATCATGGATCGCCAGTTGGACAAGCAGGCTTTGTATGGCTGCTCCAACACTACTTTACTATTATCAATGAAACTGGTCATACCAGGTTATATCCTGCCTCCTGATTGGCGGTAAACATATTGCATCATGTCTTTTTGCCTTCACTTCTTAGCTAAAACAAATCATATTTTTCATTCCTGTGGCTAATTATCTGCTGTAGAGTAAATGCTGATTAATGGGCCTCAGCGAGCTCACATGCGGCTCCACCAGAACCATCTCTAAATGCACAGTATGCATGATCTAGAGATTATTGAGTATTGAGATAATTAAAATAGCCTTAATATCGTCATATGAAAGATCATTAATCATCCCTCAATTGCTGATATATGATCTCATCACCAATCGGCAGAAGCCTGTTACACAATGTTCCAATAACGGATAGAAATGATGGCCAAAACTCCAAGTTTTTATAAACCGGAATCATCCTTTAAACGTGCACAAATATAACCATCCTGAGCATGAGCTTATTTAAACCCACATCATCTCTTTGCTTGTGGCTCAGCATGCTCATTCTCTGGTAATTATGCATCAGACACACTCCAGGTTCATTACCATCACTTTCCTCCACACGTAACATTCAAGTGCCAGTCACAACTGAAAGAGGAAACCACCCGGGCATCCAAATCCGACCGATCCCACAACCCTCTGCCCTGCCCTCTACCTCTCGCTCTCACCAATTAAGAGGGTGTGGTTAGCAGTGCTGAACTTGACACTTCCCGTCTCTCTGCTTTAATTATGTCTGGGTCCCTGAAGGCCACGGAAAGGACAGGGTCCAATTAGTCGACAGAGACGGAGGGCGGTGGATGACGTCACGCGCACAGAATCCATCAGAGAGAGCCGAGGGGACAGTTCAGCTGTTTGGTGGTGAATGAAAAGAAGAGGGGTGAGGATAAAGGGGGAGAGAGGTGAAGGATAGGAGGGATTAGAGCTGATGAAAAAGAGATGACAGATATAAAGCTAAAATAAATCATCATCATCCGTTAGTATGTGCTCTAATCACTCTTAAGGAATTCCTCATCTGATTCTCCCTTTATATACTCCTGTTTTTATCACCACTTCCCGTTTGATCTTTATTGCCGCTCCCCAATCTCTCACCAAAAGTCTCATCCCCTCGATCCCTCACTGCCTTTTTTGTCTCCCACCATCTTCCCCTCTCTCACAATCTCTCTTAATCTCTGCTGTACCCACGCATGTGAGCATGTTATTGTTCTGGAGCATGTCATATGTTTTTCCAGCCAAAGTGAAATGTTAACGCTCTTAACACCCGGTTATTTTCCACTCACTTCTGTAAGGCTGCAGTTGTGCAGCAATAAAATAAAGACAGTCCCAGTTTCTGCTCTCAGTTTTGATCTCTGGGCCCACTGGCCTTCAAACAAAAGAGCAGATTGCATGTATTTGCATAGCTGTCTTTATTAAAATGAAAAGGGCTCGCACTTTTATCTTTGTCACAGAGGAGAGGTGCGATGCTGGGGTGTTTTGATGAACCCACATCAGCAGCTTGTTTTAGATGGACACACCGGCAGAAACAAAACAGCAACAGCAGGTCCTAATGTCTGCATAGAAAAACTGATTAAAGCGCTCTGAGATAGCGTCGAGGCCGTGCAGAGGAATGTGATGGAGCTCCGGGGGTTAACACAGATGAGAAGGAGCTCTACTCTGATCTAAGGAAAGACCTCCTCACAGGGGATAATGACACCGTTATCAGGTGTGAAGCAGAAATGTTGCCAGCTAAATCCTCTTTGTGCTGTCAAATCTGGACAATCCACCTGTCGTTGGAGAACCTGCCTCTGGTGAGGTGGAACCTGACCTCCTGAGCACAAACACAGACACACACGGTGTGTCTGCCCAGTTTTCTCCTGAACCCATCTAAAAAATTTATGAACCCTGGAACTCCAATTTATCTACACTGTTGCTGGTTCAAGGACTGTTGGAGAAGTGGTTAATAAGGATCACAGTTTGTTTTAACCACACAACAGTTTTTTTGTATTAATCTGCTGCACAGCCAAGTTCAACCATCTTGCTGGTTGTTGCAGACGTTCACGTGAGCGTCCAGAGGCTTCTCCAAAGCCTGAGAGAGACACTGTGACACTTTATAATTAGCACTCAAACCGGAAAAACGACCTGGAAGAAAAACTAAAAGAGGCAGACTGAAAGGAGGGTACGCTGAGCAGAAAGAGCCCTGAGGGTCTTGTGATGACCAGAATTATTGGATTTCCACAGTTATTATAATTTGCGTCATTAATTCGCTGCTAACATATTTCAGCACACAAGGAAAGGTCACAAGTTCTACAAAGCTCCCTCCACTATCCTCAAAGGAGGAATCACATCCTCCTTTAAAAATTACACAGTAAAGTGCAGCCCAAGAACACTGCAGCTGATCAGAAAAGTGTTTTTGTTTTCAGTAAAACTATTGAGTTTAGTGCGGAGAGATGTTGCCCATCAGTCAAGTGACCTCACAGCAAGAAGACAATGCAATCTAACTGATTTATAGCATTTCGCTTGTTTTCCATCTGGCAGATTCAAGCTTTGGTTCTTGACTTTCATGAAAGCATACAGTATGTAAATTAAGTTTTGATTCTGAGTGCTTTTTGTTTTGCAGGTACAATCCACCACCTTGGTTTTGTAAAATATCCAAACAACTATAGAGCCTTTTTTATAGAAGACAATTTGTCTTGTCAAAGCCGGAGACAAGCCAACGCATTCCCGTCCTGTCTCGTCGGATATGGAGACTTTGACAGTTTTGTACGTACTGTGAACAGAGTCACTTACATGCACAATGGCTTTTTTAAAAAAACTTCTGTGTTCACAAAAAACTGTTAACTTTAGACAATAGAACCACATGACTTAAGTAAAGGAAAAGGTTTGAGCTTACAAACATCTACTTCCATAGGTGCATTAACGATGGCTCTATTCCATTAGGTGTCCCAGTCAGCCATTGAGCATACACAATGGGAGCCCTGGGAAAGGCTCACTAATGGAATGCATCCATCGTTAATGCACCTGTGCTTTTCCTGCTCTGACAGGACGAAATGTCTGCCGTGAAAAGGGTCTCTCAGATGGAGGGCCGTAATATACTGTACCCATGTTCATGGCTCCTACATTATGTCTTCTAATGATTTAAGTGATCCCCTGAGTTTCTCTAAAGCATCAACCATCATAAGGTCAAAAACTGAATTTATGGGGCGTCACGGTGGCTCAGTGGTAGAGCGCAAACCACTAAGGCTGGATCCTTGCTGGGGTGGACCAGGTTCGGATCCAGTCCGAGGTCCCTTTGCTGCATGTCTTCCCCTTTTCATTCTCTGTCAATAAAGCAAAAGCAACTGAATTTGTCCATTAGTTTATGAAAAAATACCTGCAAAACTAACAACATTCCCATTAGCCTCGGCTTTGTGTTTAGTAATAATTTGCAAATGTTTCTGTGCTCACACAATTAACAATGAAACTTTATGAGTCCTAAACAATCATTAGCTCATAATCTGTGCATGGTGGGTGTGTCAGATTGCACTTGAGCGACTTAAAAGTCACATTATCTGGGTGCAAAGTAAAGCACAGGTTATTTGTACAGGTGGTTGTATTTAACGCTCTAATTAATCATAAAAATGCTGACAGTACCAGTCAGAATCTAAAGTTCTTTGTTTTATACACATTTACAGTGAGAATCTCTTTTTCCATGAATCAAAGTGAACATGTATCAGAGTGATTGATATTGTTTTTTCTGCATAATGCAACCCTTAAATTGCAGGAAAATACTTCACCATTGTCTTTGGACCAGTTTTTTGTTGGTAAATGGGACAATTCACCAGCAATGCGTCTGACCACACCTTGTTTAAATACCACCAAGCTTACACGTTGCACTGTGCATTAACAAGACAACTGTGTCTGTCTGAAACTATGAGTGACAGTTTGCTTGTTAGCAATGTCATTGTTAACACGTTAGCTTTCTAATGTTAGATTTGAGCTCACACCACTGCAACTAAATGCAGCCTCACAGAGCAGCTAGCATGGCTGGAGCACAAGTGCTTTTGCATTAGGTTTTTCATCCGCAGGTAATTATGTTTCAGGGAGATGAATGCTTACCTCTGTGACTCAAATGTAATGCTAATACACGGGCGCCACTAACTGAGACTCTTAATCTTGTTTCTATTTACCTCCCCTTGATCCCTTTTGTAATGTGGCTTTGTAAAGCCCAACAATCTTAAATGTGTGAAAATAATTAACTTTTGGCTTCTGCTGACCAAGAAGATCTGTCTAATTTATCCACAGCGCCCTCGTTCCCTCTGCCTTTTCTTCTCGCAGCCTCAGCATCCTGCCCATCGCGTTTGTTGCGTAGCAGAAATCCAGGCAGAAAGCTAATAGTTTAGGAGCATTGATCAATAACCTATCTTTATCTCAAATTAGGACAGGCCTAGCCTCGGCTCCAACACGGGGCCAAAGTTGTTCATTACATGTAGCTTAGTTGTCACAGTGAATAATGGCCGACAGGACAGGAACACGAGCGGTGATGTCAAAGTCCTGACTCCAAACAACTTCCCTTTTGTGTGAGTAACTGATCAGGAGAACAAGCTGTGAGATTGACAGTGTTTTCACAGAGTTTTTTTTACTGCTGGACATATCACAAGAGGTGGTCAAAGCATTTCACCATTGCTGCTATTAACATTGATGGTGGATCTGAAAACATATTGAGCCAGAGCCCATTTAATTTAATGAGAGGGAGCTGAAAAAATGAGATCATCATGGGAGAAGAGAGGACTTTAAAGCTTTTGTCTGAGCTAAGAGGAGGACCCAGGAGCTTTTAATTATAAAAGGGAGAAAAAATGTAAACCACTTCTCCTAATAGCAGGAAACATTCATGGAGGGTTTTCTTTTAGAAGGCTGCTTTTTTATTGCTGTGTGTATTACAAACATGAAAAGTCTGACTTCCTGTTTATGCTTGGTGTTCACTCTCTCGACCACTACTGGTTCTGTAATTGCACACACTAATAACCATCTGTTAGGACCTCTGACATGCACCCTTGCTTGCCCTTCAGTACAATCTATTATTGTTTCAATTAGTGCATTGGCAGAAATGTTCGCCAAAGAAACAAATCCAAACTGGGCAGTGAGCAGAGATTCTAACTAGGCTCACAAATGTTCATGAAGGTTAACACCAAGATCAGACTGCAGCGCATGACTTCAGCTCAATGACGGCCAGACACACAGACGCGTGGCTTTCAGGGAACAAAAATGAGCATCTGTCGAGACATTTTATCCCGTGATGAGCATCATAGTGAAAGACAGCCAACACAGCAGCTGGGAAGCCTTGTGACACCCTGATGAACACTTTTTTTTTGCATTTTCTTAACTAGTTTGGCAACTTCTACAAAGTGCTCTGTGACGATGGCACCGAGGAGCACAAATGTACGGTGGCCCTGAGAGCCCGACTCACTGCAGATTAAGAAAACACATGCAAAGACACAGCACAAGCAAATGATGAAACATCTTCACCAACTTCATGACACAGGAAAACATACATTTGATGACAGGTGCAGCATTTAATAGCTAAAAAAACAAACTCTTGTAAAAATACGTTTTTGAAGTTGGCTTTCTGTCGGTGCTTTAGAAAATGTATTAAAATAATAATTAAATTAATCAATTAATCAATTAAAAATACAAATAAATGCCTGCAGCTTTTCGATAAAAAAAAGTCTTTATATAACTTTATAAACATAAATATATATATATGTATACATATATATTTATCTATGTTTTTGGTGGAGATGCACAAATCTCCTGAATAACACATTACATTCACTTTTTCAATCAATTTTCAGAAGCAGTAGCATTATGCATCGTTATGCAGTCATGTATATAAACTATATACAGTACAGATACTTATTATTTGTGTTGACAACACTGATATGTGCTGAGCTGTTGACATTTTGACACCTAAAGTCCAGTTGTAACTCTGCAGGATGCTGCAGCAGCTACTGCATTCGCATTGTTCCCAGAAAAAACAAACATACAGGACCCATCGCTCACAGCATCTGCTATTATGTGGAAAAGGAGAAGAGAAGAATACAATGCAAACATATGGCAAAGGAACACGTTCTGAAAATTACAGTCGTCCGCGCTGAATTGGCAAATGTAAAGGCTCTTTTCTAAAGGCAGTGCAGGATGAAAGAAGCCCACACAAAACAACATCAGCAGCATCCATTCATCACAGCCAAAATACCAATTTTCTTCCTATATATACACGCCGCTGAGATTTTTCATTCCTTCTTATGTACGAGCAAAGGACTTTTAACAAGCCTGAAGTAACAAATGTGTAATGAGTATTAATGTCATGGACTATAGGAAAAGAAAATTCCAGCATGGTTATGTGCGTAATTTATCTCTGGCTATAGAGTGCACGAACAGATTCAGGCTTATGCATGAAAGTGGGGCATATACATAGTGTGGCTCCAGTGATGAATCCTTTAACAGTATTTCCAAGAGCATATATTCCATTAAACATGGAAATTAAGCATGAGAAGCGGCTCTAACTTTCCTCTTGAAATGTAAAGTTATTAGATTTACTCTGCTTTGAAAGTGTAACACTATTACAGAAGTGCAGGATGTGCAAAGTGTCACCATGTGCTGAACGGTATGTTCTTAGGTTTTATTTCTGTCTTTTAAAAAGCATGCACACATGAGTTTTGCAGCAAACTTACAGGGCGGGAAGTGAGTCATATTTAAACATGTGCTTAGAATTAAGAAAGATCACTACAATTTTTGCAATTTTGTAGCAGGTACAACATGTACAAAGCCAAAAAATGTGAGGAAGGGCTGTGGAGAATGCACTCTATTTTTCACAGAGTAGTTCTTTAATCATTTCATGCAAACAGATGAAAGATGAGTCCTGAATATTAAAGTGCCGAGGCCAAAAACCTCTTTCAAGCCGTGATCAGAGGACCCCCCTCCACGAACACAAAATTACCAGTCAAAGTCAACACGCGCACACTGAAATGGAGGAGCGAGATACAACACCACGACACATCCCAGTCCATTCATCTTACCAGGCTGCACAGCGGGAAAACAGCAGCCGAGCGAGGCGCAGAGCGACTGACTCCGCACCCGCTCCCCAGCCTGGATAAATCATACTAACTTTACCAGAACTAATCCATACTTCACAAAAAGAAAAAAAACCTTTCCTTTCCTGGAGCGGAGCCTCATTCTGCATTCTTATCTGTGTGATGAAGTACCTCATCCCTTTCACTGGGAAGCGAGAAGGAACTTCTTATTTACTTCCTACTGAGCGCAGAGGATTGTTATAGAGGAGAAGCATGTTTGGATGAAATGTTCCTTTCTGATTGTCATTTCACCTTAGCAGATGGTTATTTAGAAGAAACAATAGTTTTATGAGGATAGAAGGAAGAAGGCAAAGTTCTGCAACTAAATCTATTTTCAGCCAATTCCTTTTAAATATTGAACATTCCAACAGTTTTTCAAATGAAATAAACAAAACTGGTGTAGCAGTCAGAAGCAGCTTTCAGACTGCATTTCAAGCCGTGATATTTTACGCATCTGTGATGTTTAGCATTCAATCTGAACATCCGAGAGGAATAATGGGGGAACCAAGTGATCCCGGCTCTGTGAGGCCTTCAGAGATAATAACAGAGGCGGTAAAACGGTCAGACTGTTCCGGACGGAATCAATGTTCCTGTAAAGACAGAAAATATGTGACGTACGTTATTTATGCAACACTGAGGTCATAAGGAAAGTGGTGGACTGTAACATCAGAAACATGCCTCTCTCTCTTCCCCTTGAGTCGGACTGTAATCGAATCATGTGCAACAAAATGCAAAACAACTTTAATGTTTCTAGTTGTAGAGATTCTACATATTCAAGTACTGTTTTCAATGCACCGGCAGCTGTCGTCACTCTGCTACAGCCACTACCGTTTCCTCCTACTTTGTTCCACAATGTTGGATTGCAATGTGAATTCAAAGACTGGAGTCGCCAATATTATTTCGTTGCAGAATTAGTCTTAAAGTGAAATGACGGCAGAGCTTGTTACAGCATATTTGCAGAAGTGTAGTATGGGCTATTAGCCTACAGCAATATATTACACTGTCATCTACTGACCAAAGTATGTGCAGCTTTGTTTATTTTGCTCTAAACCAGTTGATGGAAACGTCCCTAATTTGAATTTTATTTGATGCAATATTAAAAAAATGAATTTCCACTAGTTAAACACATAGCGGCATTTCAAAAATAAAGTTCAAAATAAAGCTTTATGTAATAAAACTACTTGACTAGGGTTAGTTAGGGTAAGAGAACATGCATTGGTCTCCTGGGTCAGAGTCCGGGGTTAGTTTGACCAATCCACCTATCTAAGCATCTGATATTACTGTGAATGGGATTACATTACGTTACATCTCATACACACGCTGAAGGGTGCCTGGTTATCTGAGGAGTTGGGAGTGACACCAGGCAGTCCATTTCTGTGTTCGGGCCTCAACAGCTTTGGTGTAAAAACACCCAAAGTTGCTGTTGTCCTCTGCAGACGCTCTCAACACATCTGAGATCCAGATAATGATCACCTCACCCTTGGCCGAAATAAGAAGGTGAACAAAATGAATTTTAATCTATCTTTAGAGAGGGGCTGTTTGGTCCTTTGTTTACCATTCCTCTCGCTCACTGAGTCTGGAACTCTTGTTGGACTGCGGGCCGATGGCACAGATTTGTTTAGTTAATGAGTCCCCGCTGACACATTTAAGACATGACAGGCACTGTCATGCTTTCATTCGCTCAAGGAACCAACAACCCAGTGCCAGAAGCAGACGTCTGCTTGAAAGCTGGCAGAGCCTCCATGCTGCAAAGCAGATGCCCAGACCTAACAAATGGATCCCATCAAAAAACAGAAAAACAAAGGCTGAGATGGTTTGAGGAATAAAATCAGGGTTTGACAACAATTCAAGCGACTCCAGTGCTTAATGGGTAGAAGTCTCATTGTTTATGAGCAGAAAATCATCCCAAAGTGAAAGCCGACTCCTCATTTACATGCTAAATAACACAAAGAGGAAACGTCCCACGAGGAATGTGAACGTGTTGGCTAAGCTAGCAACAATAATTAATCCCTAGTCAAAACAAAGTTGTCTCAAGGTTTGGGAGCAACATTCATAAAAATACTTGCACGGTGTCGTAGCTGCAGCCTTTGGAGAGAGCTCAGCTGAACATGTACATCTGTAACTCATTAAACGTACAAACAGCTCATGCTTGACAACATGATTTTATCTGAAACAGGTATTCTTTGTTTTAAACATTATTCTGAGACATTTAACCTGTTCAGATCCTCTCCACTCCTGATAGATTATGTGCACAGAATATACAACTCAAGGGACTTTAAACATACTATTTTCAGGAGATAGTTAAATTAAAAAATATTGGTTAAAAAAAAAAAAGTACCACATATAAATATGCAATGTTTTTTTAAAGCATCAATATCACATTAATATGAGCTAACTAGTTATAACAAAAAACAGATTAACTTGTGTTTTATTGGAAAAAAAATTTATTCTTAGGACTATTCATTATCATTTTTACTATAAGTTGGTTTCACAAATTCATATTCTCAGCATATTAAAAAAAGTCTAATCAGTTTAGGTTACACGTTGTAAATCACATCACCCTCCTCAGATCATGTCAAAAATGTCTCATGAGGAAAGTAAAAAATGATGGGATTCCTTGAGGTAAATTGTGAGGATGAAGTAAATATTTTGAGCCGCTGAGACAGCTGGCGGTCTTTGCTTTGGCTGCGAGACTGCATCCTCGACCAACCGCTCTCCTCAAGTCAGACTTGGAAAAGAGCTTCCCTCGTGTTATTTATGGCAGCGCTGGGAGCCAGTGCACCTTGTTTAACAGCCCACAGCCACATGTTCTCTTTGCATCCGCTTCCAGTAGGTAAGACAGAGAAATCATTCCAAGCTTTTCTCATTTTCACATAAACATACATCACAGGGCGTCGCAGAAAAGGGATGCAATTTGGCAGCACCTGCCTGAAATTCTCTCACAAAAACAGAGGAGGAAATAAATAAATGTCACCAACTTAAGAAGAAAAGGAAACTGGTGAAAAAGTTTAAATCATTCCTGACAACAGCGACGAAGTAACAAAGAAGAAGGAGAGAGGAGCAAAGAGAAGGGAAATTGAAAATGAAGCAGTGCTTGACAGCTTTAGTTTCAGAAGTATCCATGGTGCAGAGTTTCAGTTTGATTGCTCAGAAACAATAAAACCCTCAATCTTTTGTGTACAGCTCAGGTGCTTCCTTGCCAACATAATTTGCACAGAAGTAAAGAGTTAAGAGAAAATCTGGCCTCATATTCACAGAGGAACGTTCCTTTAACCAGCTCTGAAGGTGTTCTTTCATTCAAACATGAATACCATCATCATCTTGACAAGCTATTAGCCCTTTGTGTCATTCACTGTTCCTAGCTATGAATCATTTCCTCCCCTATGGTTTGCTTTTACCATGTGCAGCAATTACTTTATTTGAATTTTACGAAAAGGCAGTCATATAAAATCCATGTTTTACTGCTGTTTAATTTAGTGAAAAACAGTCTTCTACTTTGATATGACAAATGTCATATTATATTCTAATATTTATGCAAAATTTCTCCAATACCAAACAGTAAATACTATTTGGGTAGGTGAGTTAACTCATCACCGGAACCAGTTTAGAGATGAAGTTTTTACTGCTGATAACGTCCATTCAGTCGTCTATTAACATTCAATTTTGGTGACAATTCTACAGATGCAGATTGACAAAGTAGGAAATAAACTGAACTAAAAGTGTATTTTGGATGTTTTCTTTCCATTAGCCCAAAATTTCCAAAAACATTTCATGAGTTTTTGCCTGTGGTGTCTCGCCTTCAGTAATAATTCATCAAGTTCTTTTGTGGCAACATAATTTGCACAGAAGCGAAGGACATTTCTGTCTTGCCATAAGAGTCAAGAGAAAATTGGCCTCACATTCATCGTGAAATGCTCCTTTAACCTGTTCTGAATGGGTTTTTTTATATTCAGGGCCGCTACCTGAATACTGCCATCATCTTGAAGAGTAATTAGCCTTATGTGTCATTCACTGTAACAATGAATCATTACCTCCTTTCATTCAGCAGAGAAACCTGCTGCCCCTCTAACTGGAGGGGTAAGCCAATAATAATGTTGTAGGGAGGTGCATCAGGCTGCTTCGGAGAAATCGACATACCTAACTGAGCGATTGTGTGCACAGGATGCACCACAATAGACGCTACTTTGGGCAGCAGAGAGGCTGCAAGCACGCGGCTGTTGATACTGAATCGTGTTACCTGTGCATGCCAATTATGCCACAGACTCTGGCACTGACAGAACACAATCCTGAACCAAAAGAGTGACAATGACAAGTAAAAATGGAAAAGCAATGGATGCATTTAGCCCGATTTTCTGCATGTGTTTTACTTCCCTCATTACTGCAAATGAAGATATCACCTTACATTGAGTTATTTGCAGCACAGTAACAATGGAATTGAATTGCAAAACAAGCTATTCGGAAGATCAATAAAGTCCAGCAGTGGGTCGCTCTGAATCAAAGAGCACGGCTTCTTTCAAAAGCCACTAACAAGCATACAAAGAAATCCACCATTACAGAGGCAGCGGCTGTGCAGACTTCTTAGATTCTTTTCTCTTCTTCTTAACTTACTTTTGAAACTGTTTTCAACACCTTCACACGTGTTTGCTCAGAGCTGTCAAAACATACATGTGAAAAATGCAGAAAATAACAAGAGCAAGATGTACGCTGCACTTATAAAATATATAAAGCTCTCAAGCTGCTGACGAGAACAACAATAGACTTATTTCCATATTTAATTTTCACATGGCTGGTGCTCACGGTCGAGCTACACAGTATATATATATAAGATATATACAAGATAACACGGCGAGGTGAGAGGAGAGTGAAGTTCGATGTGCTTCTTTTTAGCTCTCTTGAGATTTTCCGACAAAGCTCTAGTTATTCCACAGTCGAGGCTCAAAACTAAGTCTGGGGACACACTGGAGGATTATCCCAAAGACATACTGCAGTTTGGTCTATTCCTAAAACTGAAGGAGAAAAACCCAAAGGGAGGCTTGTTAGGAACACGTTCAGCGAGGGTCATGGTTCGGCAGGTCTGAAAATAATGAAATAAATCAGGCCTATTACATGATGTTTCTTGGGGGACCTTTAACAATATCAATTGAGTCAATATTAATATTAATTCATTTTTTTCTTCTACGTTGCCAGTGGCCATTAGCTTCGAGCCCTACTTACCATATTAGCTTCAAAATATGACAACATGAATACAAAACAACTTCCTTTTCGGATACCTGCTTTGAGATAAATACCCAATTAAAATGCAAATTGGAAAGTAAGTTAGGCAAACTATGTTTAATATCCCATCTGAGGGGAATAAGTTAATGTGGAGAATGACACCATGTTTACTGCATTCAGCTGCTTTATCCTGCTCTTACATTAGAGTTGTGGCTGTTACTACAAATACATTTACTAAACCCATCAGTTAGTCTTCAACCTCCAAGGTGAACATATTGTTTAATATCAGTTTTACCTTTTCTGTGTCTTTCTTTCATCCCGAATTTTACTCACATTGTCACTCTCTTCTGCAAAGCTCTGAAAAGCGGATCATTTTGGAGAATATATCAAGATTTTCTCTTTAGAGGCTCTGACACACCAAGCACAAATTATTTAGCATTGACATTTATAAAAACTTTGAATGCTGGCACACAAATTCCTGCGGGGAAATTCTTTTCAGATGGACCAATGACCAATGAAACCCTTTGTTCAAACTTTGTTCAGAGCTCCTTGCTTGTTACCAAAAGCACCAAAGCTGTGGAGCACTCTGAGGAGGCTGCTGGGCCCGAGGCGTTGTGTCAGTGTGCCTGAGACGGAGAAGGGAGAGTGGGCAAGAGAACCTGGATAACAGACTCTGTGGACATCATAGCAATAAATGTTTTTACACTCACTTGAGGTGGTTTTTGCGTTATTAGTTGCCCAATTGAATCAAATTCCTGAAGACTTCTCCATTTTCTTATTGGTGGCCAAAGTTGTCTGACTAGCAATCTCCTTCTTGTTGTTTTCTCTCTCGCGCAATCTCTGCTTTTTCTACTGTTTACTGACGGATTAGCCTACAGCAACACATTACACTGCCATCTTCTGATGAAAGTATGTTAATGCAGCTTTGTTCATTTGCTCTAAACCAGTTGATGGAAACGCATTTTCTTAATGCATCCTGTGAGTCAACCTGTGTATCTGCATCAAAAAAAAAGGTGTACTTGTTTTTAGGCCAAACCCTGTTTGCTCCCCTAACCTTCATCAAGTATTTCTGTTGCCTAAAGTTAACAGTTTCTTGTGAACATGTTTCCCACCACGCATGTAACTAGAGGAGAGTCACAAACCGTCCATGACATGCAAAAGGACGCCTTGCCTTGTATCTGATGATGAGAATGTGTTGTGTCTTTACTTCCCTGGTGTATTTAGTTCGTGTGCTCTCCTCATTGCCAGTTCCTCTTCGTACCCGGTGTCAAGCATTTCAACCTTTTCTCCTTGTGTCTAGCGTTTCTGCTTTTTGTGATCTTCCCTTTGTTTTTCCTAGACCTCTCCTTTGTCTTCTCCTTGCTGGATTTGTCTCCCTGATCTCCTGACTGCCTCCCCATGTACCAACCTCCTCTGATCAAGATTCTGTCTTTGTGTGGTGCGACTTATTCTTCCTCCTTCAATGGGACGAATCCGTAAAGTCAGCAGTGTGGGGAGTGGATGGGTGAAAATGTGCTTCATGGATGTTGAAACACATAAAAGGAACCAAAACTCACAACTCAGAGGTGTGTGAGGCGGGAGATCTGCCCAAAGGAATAGCTAGCAGCAGCTCTGGCTCATATGCATGCATGGACACACCTGGCCCAGGTGTCCCATGTCACTGGTTACCCTCCAACAGGTTTGGAGCCCTGCAGACAGAAAGCAAAGTGCACCAAGCAGAGGGGCCTTCACTGTCCATCAAAGTAAACTCTCTAAAAGTAACAGGCTGCATTCAGTGTTTGCTCTTTATACGAAGATAACATCTTCTGCTGTGGATTAATGTCTTTAATTAACAGAAAGTAAATATTATTCTACATTCAAGGTTAACACAGTCTTAAGTTGCTAGCAAGCAAACATCTCCATGTTTTCATTGCCTGTTTACTCAGCTTTCCTGCATGTGTATCACACACCATGTTGTACCATAACAGGGTTTATGAGAATAATCTCGGCTGTGTGAAATCCCGCACACTGCGAGCATGCTCTGCACTGTGCAATCCTTCTTGATGTGCCACAATGTTGTTTTCAAAAATCAACTGCAATTTTAAACAGAGCTCTGCAGCCCGAGGGCGATCACAACGTCTATCAGGGCTTCTCACCTGTGGTGCACGCTGCCTGATGAGAGCCCAGTATCTGTTAGTGAGTTGTATGCAGGTGTAGCTACATGCTAAAGTGTTAGGTCGGTATCTTTTTACATCAAATGATTCCTCCTCACTGGACTCTGTCGGACTCTGCAGGATAAATGTTCCTGCAAAGACACCAATAAAAGTGTATGTTTATGGTATACAGAGTTTTTCTATAAATAACAAGCTAACTATATGTGTCAAAGAAATAATTCAACTTAGTTGCTGGAATAAATGTTGGCATTGAACGTTTCTGCAAACCGCAGACAAACAAAAATACGTTACTACAGTTGAACAGAATAAACCATTTGTCAATACCACCCATAACGACCACTGGTTATGCTTGAAAAGAAATTGTTCCATTTAACTTCCAACGAAACCACGAAAGGATGCTTCATATTCCTTGGTTTGTTGGTCCCATCCACATCTCCGCACCACCGTCCGACAGCGAACATCTACAGCTATAAACATCTAACTGCAACATCGCAAAGACAAAAAAAAAACATTGCTGATAAACATATCAAGGGATGTATATTACCTGCATGTTACCTGCATACAGATCAACATCTCTATGCTTTGCAGAAACGTACAATGCCAACATTTTTGCTGGTGGCTGGGCTGGATAATTAGCAGGATTTACAAGAGCAAAACGTCAGGGAATTCTGTAATCTTGGTTGCAGATGTTGTTAATTTCTCCCATACTTCAGATCAGATTCCTGCTGGAGCACGTTGGATGTGTGTGTTTTGCTTTAGAGGCTGTTATTGGTGATATGTCATGATAGGAAGTGCTGCTACAGTGCTGATCTCTTTGTTTACTTCCTGTTTGAATTAATAACATCGGCAATTTAGACATTACATGATGCTAGATCGAAGATTGTCTTAAGTCGGCCAAAAAACAGAAACGTGTTAGGAAGAAATATATTTTTAGTTGACAAAAATAAAACAGCTTTTCCTATCACTTAGGATAATTTATTCAAAACAAAATTGTCTTAAAGTGGGCAACCCAGGAGTGAGATGGTTTAAAATCTGAAAATTACATCTCATGAAATCAGCATCCTCTATTTTA
>CAFUXE010000835.1:392865-403086 GCA_903364295.1 Serranus cabrilla | reverse complement strand
CAGGTCAAGGAGGATGAGGATGGAGACGGAACCAGAGTCAGCTGCAATGAGGAGGTCATTGGAGATTTTGATTAAATCAGTTTCTGTGCTGTGACAGGGGTGGAATCTAGACTGGAAAGGCTCATAGAGTGAGTGGAGGGATAAGTGAGAGTGAAGTTGGGTGGTGACAGTTTTTTCTAGGATTTTGGAAATGAAAGGTAGGTTGGAAATGGGGCAGAGGTTATCGTTGAAGTCTGAACCGGGTTTCTTAAATATGGGGGTGCTAGCGGCAGTTTTGAAAAGTGGACAGTAGTGCCGGAGCGACAGTAGGAATTAAACTGTGCGAGAGAAGCAGTTACATCTCTCACAAAGTAGTCAAATTTTGGCATGTAAAGCCGCAAAGCCATGGACCATAAAAGCCATAAAAAACACTTGAAAAACCACCGATGAGCAGCGGCAGCATTCATGCCAGCGTCCACTCGACCGTACAAAAAGTCAGACAAAAGACCAGGGCCAGTATTCCTAAAGATTCTGAGAATCCTCTCAGAGAGCTCCTAACTTAACCTTAAAAAATTCCTTACAAGAAGTCTTAGTTTAGGAGTGATTCCGGAACATTCTCAGAGAACTCTGAGCAAGGAATGGACAGAAACTCCTATCTTAGTGAGGAGGTGTGGTTGACCCCTGCCCCTAGGAATCAGTCATCATTTCAAAAGCTGTGATTGGTTGATCCTAAAAGCTAAATAAAAAATATATACTTTTGGTGATAATGGTGATAAGGTGGACCCTCAAATCAATAAACTTAACCATAGAATCTAGATAAGGAAGACTTAGAAGAAAACAGTGTTTGCTTCTTGCTCAATTGGTCAATGAGCATAAAAGTGTTTTCAGAATATCTCTCCTGCCTCTTCAATCCCCCATTTTGTCCTCTGCTTAGGGAACTCCTAAGCTTCTTAAAAGTCCTCTTCCCTGCTCTTAACAGATCTCACCTTAGGAGTTTTCTTAAGAGCTAGGATTCTTTAGGAATTGCTTTTATCTTTACTCCGATCTACTCTTCACTTATAGGGGAAATTCTAAGAAAAAATCATGATTCTAAGAATTTTCTTGGATTAGCCACTAGGAGCAACTCTGCACTAAGAATCTTTAGGAATATGGCCCTAGATTATATTGTAAAATATTACACATAAGTAATCAAAATTAGTCAAACATAATAATCAAATGCTTAACATAATGCAAAAAAAATTAACTTGATGATTATATAATGGAATATTTCAAAACATATCAAACACCTTAATAGTCAACCATACTGCCAAATTAAATCTAATCTAACAGCATGAACCATTGAACTCCTATCTCCCCCTCATTGCCCACAACCCCCAACTCTTTGTCCAATTGGGACGAATGACAAGGGAGGAACCTGACACTTTGCTGTGTTAAGGAATGGCATGGCAAATGTTGTTGAGCAACAATAAGGCAATTTAAAGAGTGCATCACATAAGACATGAGAGCTGCTCCTTGCCAACCTTATTGCTCCATCTTTAATAACATCCCAATTCTTCAAATGCACAAAAGGGACTAAGAATAAGGGTTCAAAAAAAGATTTGCAGTGTGCACCTGTTTTCAAACATGTTGTCATTGGCCCCATACGGGCAGTGCTTTTACTTCACTCATTTAATTTCAAAGTTAATTGTTAGACCTGAAGCAGCGAGTCGTGCAAAAGTGCCAATGTTCCATTGAGAGCGAGAAATGAGGGAGACGTGAATGGCGCGTGTACGTATTGTGCAATCCACACTGACTGTTGTGTGTGACAGCTGCTTAAATCATACAAATATCCCGCTGTATGTGTATTGAACTTATTATCCACATATTAATTGATTGTTCAAGGGTCCCAGTCTGTCAGTGAGCTGCCTCTCACTCTCTGCAGCGGTAGTCAGCAACGGACAGACAGATAAATGTAGTGGACAGTGGCTGGCTAATCTACCTTCAGTAGGCTGATTGACTGGCTGATCATTACATCAGTCAATACATGTTTGCATGTATTGGTTGAGTGATTGATTGTGTTGGGATTATGGTATTGGTGCTATGCCTCAAAAGGGGGTGGCACCACAATGTTGTAAAAAGGGTATCAGATGGCTATCAATATTATTAATAACCTCGATGGATGGATGGATGGATGGATGGATGGATGGATCAAATATGCCGTTGATGTTTAACCCATGTTCATTTTGATTTTTTTTTTTAAATTTTATTTCTTTGTTACCTCTTGACCCCATGCATTGTTGAAGAGAGAAGTACAATTCTACCAGATAATCTGTTATGTAAAATCAACCAAGATTTAAGAGTCTCATCAATCCTGTAATGTTCCACAATATCCCATAAAGGTTCTCCTGAACCGGCCTAATTCAGTCGGTACTGATACAAGCCATGTCCTCACTTAAAAGATATACAAACTAATAATTACCTCAATCCCACTTCTCTCTTTGCGTGTTGGTTGATGACAGGAAAAGAAGACGAGGATGCACAACTTTCAGGTCTCAGTATGCTAACCGATTTATTGATTACAATGAGTCAAAATGTGCAATAGAGTTCTCTGGGCCTCATGTCAGCTGTCCCTATCAGAGCAGACAACCCCTGTCATTTATAGGTTTAACTCCTCCTTCTCCTAACAAGAGTGTTCCCATCCTGAGAGCACTGTCTCTTCTTCAGTTGTCCGGGTCTCAGCTCTCTCTAGGTTGACAGGTCTGCACAAACACTATCATAGCCGTTAACTCATTAATGCATGTTAGCTAACAAACTTAATGGTTACTTGTGATTTACAAGCCTGAAAGTGAATAGCTGTGATCAAACTCTAGATTAGAATGAGCAGTGCACTTAGTTAGACAAACAGAGAAGCACTCCTTCAGCCTAATATTTCCTTATATGTTTTAAGCAGTATTTATGTGTGCATCTTACAGGCTTATTACAATAAACCCTAACATCATCTGGCAGTGCTGCTAAATATCAGCAGCAGCTCTGAGATTTAGGTATTGGTCGGGTCAGGTCTTATATTGATTATAGACACATTATATAGATAGGTTTAAAGGGTTCTGTTCACATGCACCTCTGCTGTCCAAAGCCAAGACAACTGCCTTTTTCTGAATGTGAACTATTGCCAGCTGCCCCTCCCTCTGTATTGTCTTCTTCCATTGTGTGCTTTTATTCTCCCATAAGTTTTGCGGCTCTTCATGGTCGAGAAGTGTGACAACTCTCAAAGTCTCATTCTAAACTGAGAAATAGACCTCTCCAGATCAAAAAAACGTTCAAAGCAACAAACTATTAACAGATTGGTGCAAGAATAATAGAGCTTGCATTATTTTGATATTACTGCCGGATTTCTGGTTAATGGAGGTTTGGCTGCAGAGTCTCAGGTCTGAGTCCATAAAATGTCTTCTCAGATGACTACACTTCTTATATTGGGAGATCAAATGTTATGTTTTCTTAAGTTTGAGTCAAGTGCACAGTTAATTCAGATGCAATGAGAGTGAAATGTCCTGACAGCTTGTGGTCTAGGAGAACAAGGACAGAGCCGATGCCAGAGCTGCCATGTTTTTGACATATTATTATCTGTATAATATTTTTTTTCCAAGAGAATTGACATGACTCAAGTGATAACACACACACCACTGATGGTGTGTATATCCCTTTCCATCAGCCAACCTAATATCACACTGCACTGCGATTCACCCCCTCCAGTTCAGCTGGGCTCATATCATATTTAAAGTCGCTATGATTGAGTCCCCCCTGTTGATGGCATATTTCTCATTTAGGTTAAATCAAAGAGACGTGGTGTCAGACCTAACCAGCGCTCATTACTATCATTGCAGGAGTACAGGGAGCAATTTACCTGTGGAGACACGGTAATGCTGAATAGAAATAGGCCAAGCAGGAGCTGAAATGATATTTTTAATTATGTGACAACTCTACCGTCGTTCCCATGCTGCTACCCAAGCCTCCGATGCCCAAAACTCATTTCAATATTTGCGTCTCTTCAAACAGGGGGGGAAGGGGAAGAGCAATTCAATGGTGGAGGAGGGACCCGTTTGGGTGGAGTGCGGTGAACGTCTCCACTCAGTGACTGCATATACAAAACAGCAGTAGTCACAGCATCGCACAAGTTGACATTATGTTGATTATCTGCCTAAGCAGGCACTGTCAGCTCATTTTCCTGTTTCCCAACACTCTCTAAGGCTTCAATCAACAGCTTGATTCTCATTTACTTTTGGTTTGCACTGGGTTTTTTTGTTTTTTTTTTTGTCGACTGAAGCTGCTTTGAGATCATGTGTTATTGAAGCCGGAAACTGAAGCTTAGAATAAAGGCAGTGTTTAGGCTTAAAAAAGAATAGAGAAATTAACAAAAAAAACATAGCTCAGTGCACCACCTACAACAGTCACCAGACCAATATTGATGAATTGAAGCAGAAATAGCAAACAGGGGGAACATCTAATGACACTGGCCCTCATTTACGAAACATGCGTAGAAACGAGCGCAGATTCGAGTGTATATATCATCTTAAGACAGAGTCCACGTGTGATTCATGAAACGTTCGTGTCAAGCCAATCCCATCGTACGAGTAATCGTGCCGTGATAAATGCGGCGGCTGGAAACAATCGTCATTCAAATGTTACGCCCTAATATATACAGCCTCACCCCGAGAGTTTACGACACCGAAGGACACATTTCGGCCAAAATGAGTTTTCTTCTTCTTTTCTTTTTTTTTGTCACCTTTATTAGCAAAGTGTGCCGTTACTGACAACAACAGGTGGGAGCGAAATCATGATCGAAATATATATTTCAAGCAGGTACAGACATGCGCAGCGACTGAGGTTTAGGAGATAAAAGTAGACTTAAAGCTTTTATAGCTTTTTGGTTCTTTTTCCAAAAGAAGAGGAATTTATCAGAGGAAGAAATTAAAATGCTGACATTCAACAGCATCAACAGAACCAAGTGGATTTTTTTGGCAGCCTAAAAAGTTTCACAAAAGAAATCAGTGCAGCGGTCAGCAAAGCAGCAGGACAGATCAAACTCCCGGAGAGGTTGGAATAATTCATTAATACAACCGCGATATGTATAGCCTAATAGCCTATACAATATGCAAATTATACTGAGATAATGGAGAAAGATATTTATTAGAACACTAATATAAAAACTTATATTGACTTCTTAACATTTAGTAGCAGTGCTGTCCTAGACAGACAGAGGTGTGTGTGGCATTTCTTACTGGAAATGACGCACCGCCGGTGTCTGTGCCGGATAACGGTGGTGTGTTGAATGTTTACCGGATAATGGCAAAAATGTAATCGCAGAGACTAGTAGCCTGTTTTAAGAATTTACAGTTGCGGGGTTTATTTATTCCTAATTATGTTTTAATGATAAATGATATAACATGCTTTGGTTTGTCACTATTTACAACCATCACCACAGAGTTTTATCCACGCCAGGCATCGATACAACAGCCTATAACAATTATAAGACTCAGACATGGGGACTTTACACTGACTCAAATTTGCGTACACGAGCTGAGACCTGACGTGAGATTTGATCGTACCCTCCGCTCACGTCCAAATTGATAAATGCAGAGTCTTGCATAGAAATGATCGTACGATCACTTTTTCGCCGTACGCACATTTCGTAAATGAGGGCCACTGGCAGAGTGGACATACAACTCATTCCAGGACCTTTGACTCAGAGCGGCCCATCAGGACATACACAACCAACCATAAAACCCATATCATACTGTACTATAGAAGAACAGCAAAGTCGGTACAAGGATAAAAGTTGTTCAATGAATTGTGATCATTTGTAGAATGATACATGAAGGCAACCACGTACAATATTGTTTAATGACGAAAATGATTTATCTGTATGTACTGTGCACTGTTATTTATACCATGAAATCCCATTCTGTCCACGATAATATCATCACATTCTCAATCACATATCAGAGTCAACACACAAACAACTTAAGCAGTATTAACAAAAACCAAACAATACATCAGATTGCTATAATTTTTTTGTAGCTCCACATTACATTATACAAAATAAGTTTGGCTTTTCTTCCCTCATTGAATATTTCTGTCACAAGGTCTTAGCAAATCCCCAAACAGAAAAGTGAACTCAACAGATTGTAACTTCCTTGCATATTATTATTAGGGCTCGAGCACTGACCTCTGTGCCAGGACCTATTGAAATTGAAGTGATTATTATTATTATTATTTAAGCAAATTAATTGCCTTTTTGGGGGCTTTTTCATATTCAATAACTCACTAAACTTGAAGTATAAGTCAATCCTGGTGAAATGTTATGTATTCTGGTGGTCGCAGGAATGGGTGTGGCAAAAGGGTTCACTAACCCCCCTAGAATTGAGCTCCTTGCACAGGTTTGTCGTAGAAACATGAAATTTGGTACATCATGGGTAGACGCACCAAAAAGTCTCAAGAACCCATATCCGAAAAAAAAAACAGGAAGTCGGCCATTTTTAATTGAATCACTGTTTTTCGCCATTTCCACGCCTCGTACTTTAACAAACTCCTCTCAGAGATTTAAACCGATCAACTTCAAACTTGGTCAGGACCATCATAAGGCCTTTGGGATCATAAGTTATGAAAAGCTCTGCAGATCGTCGCACTATGTGGGCGTGGCCATACTTTGTCTGATCTGGTCCAAACACCTCATGCTTCATAAGAGTCTAGTCCTGAACATGTCTGTAGAACAATATTTCATAAAGCCCCGTCCCTTATACTTTAACCACTCCCCTTTTCATAAAATGACCTTGTTTTACATCATAAGGCCTTTGGGATCAGAAGTTATTAAAAGCTTTACCCACAGTCACATTATGTGGACGTCACATTGCAGCAAAATTTGCATTTTTCTATGGAATACAAGACTATAATCTGATATAGTAGATTTTATAATCTGACCATACTTTGTCTGATCTGCCTCAAACTTGTCATGCATGATGAGGGTCCACCCCTGAACACTTCTACATCACAATATTTCATAAAGATTAAGATTAATTACTTTATTAATCCAACAATGGGGAAATTCAACCTCTGCATTTAACCCATCCTTATTTACACACAATTAAACACACTATGCAAGGAGCAGCGGGCTGCACATTTCTTAGCTGTTAAGAGGTTGGACTCAGCACGAGTGTTATCATGCGCAGCTTTTTTGTCAGAGAATGTAACAAAGCAAATTGTGTTTGGGTGTTCTCTAGGCGGCGTGGGTAAGATATTGAAAGAACAGCTTGACCAGAATAGTTGATTAGCATAATCAAAGTACAGTGGTGTGTCATATGAAAGATACAAAGCATTCAGGGTTCAGCTATGTTGATGTTGTGGCTACTCAACAAGGTTAAACAGAACACTGTATACAGGCCTACAAGAATATGTCCAACAAATGAATGGTAAAATCTAAATCCTTAATATGTAGCCTATAGTGGAATATTTCAACATATATCAGACTCTAATAATCAAATTAATATAACAAGCAAACTTTAAATACAACACCTGCCACATACAGGATACTCGGATGACACTGCTATTGTGGCGTGTATCAGGAATGGACAGGAATCTGAATATAGGGATCTGATAAAAAAGCTTTCAGTGACTGGAGTCACAAGAACTATCTCCTCCTGAACACCTCAAAGATGAAGGAAATGATCATAGATTTCTGCAGGTTCAAGCCCTCTCTTCAGCCAGTGAATACTAAATGAATTTCCCCTGAGGGATAAATAAAGTATAAAAAATTTTGATTTGATTTTTCAAGACTTTCATTTTATCTGGTGTTGATTCTGAACTTTATGTCACCAATATGCTGTATTTCCATACATTTTCCTTTCCTTCCCTCCTAAATTTACAAGTGTTCCTTTCTCAAGTTGTAAAGGTGGTATACACTGCCCACATTTCAATGACATGAAGTATTCTAACTGTGAATGTAAGAAATGTTTTTAGGAATTGGATACCTCTGATATAGTTGATCAAAAGAAAGCAACACTACACTACATGAAGGTAAATCATTTTCCAAATATCTTTTATATTCCAGGACTTACATCCTTCATATTTTTTTTTTCACCACCGGTAAACTGTTCATTACCTCAGATGGGAGGAAACAGACAATATAGACATATCACCTGAAACTAAAGTGATTCGAATGAATGTGTTGCTGTCAAGTTAGGAATAAAGGATAGGCCTCATGGTTATAGATAACAAATACACCCGCCTGTTGTCACTTTCCATGAAAATGAGTTGGCAAAACTGAGCTAAACCTCCTTAGGTTTTAAGACCTGTGAAGACACCACATCCAGAAGTCAGTGACCCTGTGTCATATTTCGTCTCTCAGCTTTCAACCATAATTTCTCAGAATGATACAAACATCTACCCACGTGTTTCACTTGTAGAGCCCTAACATAATGTCTGCAAACACTTCCAATAAACCATAAATGTCACTTTGTGTGCCTAAAGAGCTGCAAGGAACCATCTCTCTTTCTTAACACACAGCTCTAACCGATTTCTAAAGGGATTCATAAAATTCATCATGGTAACATTTTCAATGTCTGCCGAAATCCACAACAGATTAGCAACTGACAGTTTGACCAGATGGTGGCACTAGAAGAATATAGTAACTGAGGGAAAAGGTTCTTTATGTTGGGTATGGGGACTGGATTGTGCCATCACACATAAAACACTTCCACTGTCCATTCCATTGTCATATTAAATTATTCATCATTGGCAGACAAGACAGGCAGCTGTGGCTCAATTGGTAGAGCTGATCAGAAGGTCGGTGGTTCGATCCCTGACCATGGCATGTTGAACTTGGCATGTCATCGGTGTATGAATGAATTCCTGATGTTGGCAGATGGCACCGTGTAGGGTAGCCTTGGCCACCAGTTTGAATCTGTGTGTGAAAGGGTGATTGAGCGCAGTCTGTAGTGTAAAATCGCTTTGAGTGGTCGCAAAGACTAGAAAAGCGCTATTTAAATAGTGACAATTATATCTCTTTATGATAGAGTATATCAGTCATTCATTAAAAATACATTTTATTTTTCTTAATTAATTATTTTATTATTTTTACTGCTTACGATCAAGTCTGTAGTTATTCCAGTGCTACACCTCAAGTCACATACTGGGCACAATGTGCTCCATCATTTCTCTGGAAATCTGCAATGAAGACATTCAAGGAACAGTTCAATATTCTAGCAAATGTGCTTGTTTACTCCCTTTCCAAGAGATGGATGAGAAGATATCAATATGTCTGCAAATTCATTCAACAGCTGGAGTGATATTGTGGTTAGCCCAGCTGACTGACAGCAGGTTAATTAGTGAGCTTTAGAGGTGCAGGTAGGTGTATTTTTTAACTGCTTCCAGTTTCTGTTAAGCTAGCCAGGGGTGTCAAACTGATCCAGTAAAGGGCCGAGGGGCTGCAGGTTTTTGTTCCAACCAAGAGGAAACACACCTGAATCCAATCATTCTAATCACCTCAGCTGTCTTCAATCAGTTGATTAATTGTATCACCTGTGCTCCTGCTTGGTTGGAACAAAAACCTGCAGACAATCGGCCCTTTCCTGGATCAGTTTGACACCCCTGAGCTAGGCTAACCACACCCTGACTCAAACTCTGTACTCGACACAGGAGCTTCATATTTATTTCAATGTTTTTTCCTTGCACTTGCACTTTTTTTCCTTGCACTTGCACAAAATAAGCTGATAAACTGTCCTTGAGATTTTGATACTTTTAGACCTAATGGTGGTGCAAGGGGAATTATTAGGGCTCACCAACTTTCATGCGTTCAAGTATCTACAGAACAAGTTTCCATATTTTAGCAAAATTCAGAGAAATATTTCCAGCAGTTGTTGACAGATTGTGTATAATTCAACTAATATATTTACCCTATAATTAAAGTGAAGTAACTCCACAGGACCATAGGTGAATGACCATACCATTACTTTTATTGTAGATATACTGGGCTACAATTATAAAAAGAAAAAAAAATCCAACAATCAAAATTAAAGGTATTTATGATCCATAAGGTGCAGACCGCAAACCACTGCAGCATGGTTTACAGTATGAGTGAGGAGTTAAATTTTTTTATTCCAATGTCCCTTAAACATTTGCCGCAGGTTGTGATGGCCCATAAATTCCCACACTGAGCAGTTCATCACTCGATCTATTTAGCTCCACTCTGCTGGTGTTCTGCTGCTTGGTGAC
>CAFUXE010000835.1:365539-388296 GCA_903364295.1 Serranus cabrilla | reverse complement strand
AAAAAAAAAATCTGATGTGAAATCTGTTGTGAGATCAGTCTGCTTCTTTTTGTTGCGTCTCCACAGTGTTCCCTGGCTGCCCTGGTTGTGCCGCCGCTGGCTGAAGAGGCAGGGCTAGCATTGCGCTGTGTTGGGAAGCTGATGTTGCTTTCTCTGTTAGCGTCAGTAGCTTAGGTGCTAATGCTGAGAGCTCAGAGGAGGAGCTCAGTTGTTTTGGACCTGAGGTTGATTGGCTTTGAGGCTGCGCAGAGCTCGTCGTGCTGCCGCTGACTTGGCGATCCGGTAGCTGCGGCCAACTCCTTTAAACTTGCCCTTACCAACGACCTCCACCGTCACTCGGACTTTCCCATCGTAGGTTCTCTCTGCAGGGCTGCAGATGAAGAAAGGTGACAAGAGATACCATAAGTTCTTTAATGGTGACCTTATTTAAACCAGGCTGATATTAGAGGCCAATCAATGAAAAGAAAAAGTTGCAATTGTTTCCAGTTGCTTTCGTTTTGCAGTGGTCCCATTGGGGAACCCTATTTTCATCATTATCATTGTGCCTTGTGAAAAACCCATACTGCAGCCTAAACTGTAAACGCCATTACGTAGGCCTTCACAGGGCTGGCACAGACTGCTGCACTGATGGCAGGCAACAAAATTGACACATGTCCACCAGAAGGTGCCGTTATCATTGAGGTGAAAGCATTTGGGCCCATAACTCCCACGTGCTATGCACATTAAAAAGGGTTCACTGTGTTCTGCTGAATCTGGAATCTGGAATCATTTTCGCGAAATATGCGGTCCAAATTTTTTCGAACTCCTCCGAGGCGCTTCGTCAGATCGGCAAAAAATTTTGCAGACAGAATCTTTGGAACCCAATGGTAAAAAGTTATCCAAAGAATTGTTATAATTAAAAAATTGCGCAAGTTAAAGAGGAACAACTTCCTGTGCGTAACAGTCCAAACAGGAAGTAGTGCATATCTTGATAACAGTGTCATCTATCAACACCATACTTAGAATAAATGTTTCCCAAAGCCCCTGAGGATGTCTCCCAAATTTCACACATGTTCACCAGCAGGTGGCGCCATAATCATTGTGAGAGCGTTTTGGCCTGTAACTCTTACTTACCATGTCACACTTTAGATATTCTTACATGGACGCGTTCCCTGAGATATGCAGAATTGTATAATATAGGCCACGCCCAATTCCGCCTAAAAATATTTTTTTGCAGAATCTTGAAAAAAGCTACTTTTTCACACTTTTTCAAGGCGCAGAGTCCGATCTTCATGAAATTTGATAGATAGAATCTGTGGTACCCCCTGACTAAGCGGTATAAAATCATTTTGATAATACCAAAAATGCCTGACTTACAAAGGAATAACTTCCTGTTGGTTGCAGTAAAAACATGCATATATGGGCAATAATAACTAATCAACAAGAAAATCACTCCCATCTGTGTCCTGTGGCCCCGACTTGCATGACTTTCGTAAGTCGCGAGTTCCAACTTGTCTGGGAGGCTTGGACCCTGTTGATACCTATCTAGTTTATATCTATAACTATTAACCCTTTTACATCCAAGCATCAAGTTTTTTCAAGTAAAACTTGAAATTTTAAAAGTATATTACTACAAAATAAATAAAAAAATATAACATTTGTATTTAAATATGCAAGAAAACTGCCATATACTGCATACTGTTAATGTATTAATTGTACATTACGTCTATATGTTGGAAAACATATCTTGCAAAAGCAACTTTTTTGTTCACACAAGATACTTGTGTTGCCCTAGAAGCTATGAAATTCCTAGCACAATGTGAGCAATGCACACTAACAATTATTGCTTAACATCAAATGTAATTATATGTTTACTCATAATGAGCATCCCACAGCATATGTGGGTTCTATATGATAAAAGTAATGGTAGAAGCCACAATAAAAATAAAGCTTTTTGTAAATGCTGATCTCTTACCTGAACTTGGCAGTTTCTGGTTCCATCTCAAGCAGCTCCCTCACAGGAGAGCGTGGCACATTGGCAGAGAATTTCTCTGTAAGTTGTGAGGGCATGGAGAGTTAGACTTTCAGTTCAAACTTGTCAACAGAACTGGCAAAAACTCTAAAGGTTTTCAATCACCCAAGTTCACATGAACACACCCAAGAAATATGGAATAATATATAGAAAAATGTGTCTTCACTGTTCCTCACCTATAAGTGGCCTCATCATTGGATAATACACTTGCCACACCGTCTCCAATGACATTCTGCTGTCCATGTAAATTGCTCCAGCCAGCGACTCAAAGATATCCCCCATGGCTTTGGGGACCTCAATGTCCTCCTCCTTCTCTTCATCTTCTTCAGAGCGTCGCAACTGGACGCCAAAACACACAAAGCTGTTAGCTGACGGCACCTAAATACCATTATAAAACAATATTGACACATTATCATAGTGCCCCCTGCTGGCAACAGGAAGTAACATGTTTAATGCAGTTTGTAGTAGCCCCTGCAGAAGTTAGAGAAACGAAATTTAATGGGCAGATGTAACATGCAGAGATGCATCAAAAAGCCTCTCTGATCCTTCGACTAAAACTTTGAAAACTTCCTTTAATGCAAAACAAAACTTACAAAAGTCAGTTAAACATTTAATTCTAACATCAAATAAATATCCAAAATATTATTGACACCCAGTGTTGCACACACATACACACACACCAACAGTGCACACTTGGTTGATTGACAGTACAACATAAAAAAGAAAAATCGACAACTCGCTAACTGTCTCCTTCCTAACATTATTAAAAGTAATATGTGGGTTTGTAATGCAAAATGAGGACGAGTAACAATTATAAGGTGTTGGTAATGGGTGGGCCTGTCACAATAACACATTTTTTAGGATGATATATTTTCCCAGAAACTATCACTATAAACAATAGTTTCATTGATGTCGTTTTAGGACCATTTTATACCCTGATATAATGATATTAGAGCAAAAAAAATCTGAGTAGATCCTTTTCCAATGCAATTCATTTTTAAATCTCTAGAATATTAAACAGACAAGTCAAGACAAGTGTGGAAAAGAAATATTAAATATCCTAGATAAATAAAACAATTATATATGGATTCGGGCTGTCCCTAACGATTATTTTTTTGTATCGATTAATCTATCAATTATTTTTTAGATTAGCTAGGGAGAGACAGGTAAAGTACACGGTTTGTTTTGGAGTATGGGCATAGTTGATGACTACTTGCCAACTTAACCTGTCTCTCTGCTTCTCTGGCATGTTTTCACACACTGGCACTGCGAGAACGTGTTGGCCGGTCAGCGGAGCTTTGGTTGGCGGTGAAATTAAAAACACTCAGATCAGCTTCTGGGTTTAATCGGTTAGTCCTGCGGACCACTGGCATCTATGTAATCTATCTCCAGAAAATGTTCACTACAGACCCTGGAGTCCGGTCCATCGGAGGGCTCTTCCTCTTCGGTGCCGCTAACCAGCGCAGCAGTTCTGCTCTCCATGTCAGTGGAGGTTTTATGAAAATGGACTGCTTTGTCCTCGGCCTTAAATTTGCAAAATTCATTTTTACACCCAGGAGCAACGAAATAGTGACCTCCTCTTTGTCTTCCCCTCTCCTTTGGCCCACCAGTCTCCATCGTTCCCTCTTTTCTCTCTATTATCTCTCACTGTAATGCATTGCGGTGAACGGGATGGGACATTTGTTATATATTATTGATAAGAATATAGGACTCAGTCCAACAAATAATGTTAATTTGTTTGACTGCTTCATTTCCACTTTAAAACAACTATGGCAGCTCCTAAACAGGGTTAGCGTAGATGTTGCATTAGCATCAGTTACATCAGAACTGGAGAATATTTCTTCATTGAAAAAAAATAAATGACCAAAACAGTGGGCTTTTGCTTTTCTCCGAACTGACTTTGGCACGGACGATGTGTAACAGTGATAGATGGTTCATCCAATCATCTGCCATGTATTTGAAAACGCCTGCACTTTTCCAAACGGTTTTCAATTACGGCTTCTGTGTAACAAACCATAAGGCGGCGCCAGGTTAGTAAAAACATCCAAGACTTTTATGGAACAAATCATTCTCTTATGTCTTCTCGACATAAATCCATCAGCAGAAGGAAAACATGCCCTTCAAGACATAACTACTTATACAGAAATAATACTGCCTTTTATTTTCAACCCAAAAGTTCACTATGAAAAAAGAAATTCTTATTACAGACGTGCTAAAACTTAAAATCCCCCAAATTCTTGAGCTTAACTTTCCTTGGAAGTTTTCCAGCCATTTGCCCTAATGCATCCAATGTTGACAGTCAGTACGAGTCTGGGTTTTAATTTTGTATTTAAATTAGTGCTGTCAAAAATATCGCATTATTAACGCAAATCAATTTTAACGGCGTAATTTTTTTTTATCGCGAGATTAACGCTCTCTGTGATGTGACCTAGTGAACTTGTAGTTTTTTTTTTAGAAGCTGTGGCCACTGCCAGTAACGTTACAAAAACTTCATGATCCAGTTTTAAACCGGAAACGAAACAATGGACACGCCCCACAGATGTGTTCGGTCCTGCCTGCTTGCTAGTCGTAAAGGCTCCCGGTTACCGGCTAATGTTAATTCTCCGCCGCCTCCTTGTCAAAACCAGGCGACGTTGGACGGCTTTTGACAGAGGCATATTTCGACCCCCAGTGGGAACTTCAGTCACATGCTTTAACGACCATGAAGACAGAAGAGACACACTTCGCCGCTGCATTTCATGCAAGTAGTAGTAGAGAGTGGAACATCGAACACAAAGTTGTCTCACTGACCATGGTTAGTGTACGAAACATGATCGCTGCGTCCAGACAGCTCCTCTTTGAACACATGCCGTGCATAGCACGCAGTGTGTACTGAGCAGTCACAGTTTCTTTACAACACAATTCATTTCAAATGTGAATGAATGCTCAAAGTGAAAATATTAGTGTGAAATATAACACGATATGGCATTCATGTTTTTTGCATAAAAATCAGCCCAACCACTTTTCCCTGTTGATAAGAGTATTAAAATACAAATTGACGGGAAATGTAGCCTAGATAAAAATGTGCGATTAATTTGCGATTAATCGTGCGTTAACTACGGCATTCGTGAGATTAATCGCGATTTAAATATTTTAATCGATTGCCACTACTAATTTAAATACATGAAAGTTGTGTTCAAGTAAAAACAATCTTAATCTGCCCTTTTTTAGTAGTATCAAGTATGAACCTATAGATATTCTCAACTGTCAGACTCAGTCAAAAGTTTTAAGAAAGGAAACAACATGAGCAGCTTCATCAGGTTATTGTCAGTCTTATGTGATGAATGGTGAGCAGAATAGTGAGTAGTATCATGTTACTGTAGCACATTTCCTTAATTTTTTTCAGCTGTTTTAGTATGTTTATGTATGGGCCTGTTGTCCCGAAGGCACAGAAAGAACCTCTCTGGTAGAATGAGAGAAGATCTGTAGCCAAGATAGCCATTTCCAGGCAAATGAAATCCAACTGCATTTTTTTCTTAGGAGCTGAAATCACTGGAATATGAAACAGATTCATACAAGCTGACAGCCTTGATATTCAGGCAGATCTGTTTGAATACTGACGCAAAAAGAACAGCAAAGATTAGGTTTCTTCCTACAGGGCTCTGTTGTGTCTAGTACTGATGACCGCTGTGTTTTTCGGTGGAAACAGGACTCACCTCGGAGTCCATGCCTTGCATCTCGTTCTTCTCCAGCTGAAACTGCACAAAGTCGTCAATGACATGGAAAAGCTCAGGTGAGATGGCCTTGAAGTACTTGTGGTAGTCGTACTTAACGGCCAGAGAGGCAAAGATGGTGTTGTTGACGAGTGCTGAGCGCAGGTCAGTCAGCACGCCGGGTGAGTGCTGCCGTGGGTCTTCATAAAGGTGCTTTGTTATGAGGTAGTCTAGAATTGCATCACCAAGGAACTCCAGCCGCTGGTAACAATCTGAAGAGAAAGGACGATAAACAATCAGAAAAAATACATTTGCAAAGTTAGTCAGTGTAAATTCAATATCTATGTTAGATCTAGCTTCTGTAGTGAAACGAATTTCATTTAGATGTTTATTATGATAATACCATCCTGACCTGTAATGGTGTTATAATGGTAGGAAGCGTGGGTGAAGGCTTGCAGAAGGTAAGCCTTGTTCTGAAACGTGTAGGTGATCTTTCTTTCAAAGTTCTCAAAGCCAGAGATGAGGTGGTTGAGAGTTCGCTCTGCGTCTGGATGGTCCAGCAAGCAGCGCGGGGGGATCTTCAGCCAGCCGTAGCACAGGTCCAAGGCTGTGTTCTGACAGCTCAGCACCACTGCTCCCGTCAGGGTCCCTTTCTCCAATGGTAACACCTGTTGTCATCAAAAACAAAAAAAACCCAAGGACGGCTTTGATAAACATGGTTTAAAGGAGCACTTATCCATGTACATTTGTTAATACCATATGAGCCTAACGGCTACATGGATGGGCCCAATGAGTGTTGCTAAAATTTTGCCTTGTTAAGGTTGATTAGTAGGGATGTAACGATACACTAAACTCACGACTCGATATGGTTCACGATTTTTTTGTTCACGATACGATTTTCTCACGATTTTTTTTTTAAAATCAAAATGAGCTACAGACAAATTATAACCAAATAAGATGATACTTTATTCGTAGGAAAAAAAAATCTTAGGTGCTTTCTTTACAGAAACTCTGTAAAAGTTTGTGTCCTCTTAAAAATAAAAAGTACAACTTACATGGACATCTTAAACAACAAAATACATGAAAAATATCTCCTTTCTTTAGAAACAATCTCACAAGTAAACTGGTGTAATTCATTATCTTAAATAACAACAGAATATAAAATCTTGACCAAAAAAAGAGTCCCGTTCTCAGTGCAGTCACATGGTAAGATCATATTGGTTTTTTTTTTGTTTGTTTTTGGTTTTGTTTTGTTTGTTTTTTCTTGGGGGAGGGGGGGGGGTTCACATGCCTTTGCATTAATCCGATAATGGTCTGTGCCCTGGCTGACTCCGCTTCGTTAGATGGCGCTGTAGCCCTTTCCACAAGACGATGTTAAACAGACAAAGATGCCGTTCGAGGAGTTAGACAGAGTAGTGTTGGCGTACATGTTGGGCATTTTGCACAGAGTCTTTGGTTTTGGCGATACGACACGAACTGTGCCATCGGCGATTGATATCACAAGCTTCCACTTCCGGGTGAAATCCCCAGCGAGAATTCTCGCGCATGTGCAGGACGAAACAAATCGGATAAACGTAACCTATTTCTAAAAAATAAAGAAGAAAAATAATATATCCTACTTCTCTCGCATCGCGATTCATTTTTTCTGTCAACCGGTGCGAGTCGTCACGCATTTGTACCGATTTTTATTCGTGTCACGATGCATCGTTACATCCCTATTGATTAGGTCTTTCTGTTCAGGCCACAGCACCCAAAGATGTCAAGCAAGACAAACTGTGTGCCATCTTGACACAGGAAGTAATTCATATTGAACGCCTGTTCTCTCAATTAAGTTTATGACTCAGCAGCCATGAACTAGCCTCATTCTAGTGGGTTGACTAGCCAATGTTAGATTAGACTAGGCAAGACAGGAGAGCTGTTCTGTGTACACAGTGCCCTCTGAAAATGGCAATAACCATGGTCTTATGGTAACAAAAAGTGTTAGTGGCTATAGTAAAAGCGGTATACCAGCACATCTCTAATCATCGCACATCTTTGGCACAATGTGGCTATACTGTGCACATGAAAAGAAAACATTCCTGATGTTTTTTTTTTTTTTAAATGTGTCACTTACCTATAAACTGTGCTGACCCCGTATCGTTGCTGAATCATGCAATATTGAGATCTAACAATGTGGGAGGTCTTCGCTTACCTTGAGGCCAAGCGAGCAGAGAAACATCTGGGCTGCTCTCTCTCCACAGCTGGTCAAGTAGCAGCCCAGCAGGGCCTCCACGCAGTCAGCAATGCTCTTGTCGGCGATGCACTGCTCCGTGTGCAGGTCGTAGGAGATCGACTGCTTGGCGAGCTCGGCGCCGCAGTTCTCCTCAGACGGATTCCAAAAGCCCACCACAAAATCATCCTCCTCTCCGGCCTTGCTCGGATCCAGGTAGCACATGGCGTCCCACGAGCTGTAGTCAAATTCCTCCACAGAGGACCCGCTGGGCAACGGATCAGAGGGGTAGTGGGCTGTGGTGGGGTGCATCGGCTTCTTGGGGGCCTTCCACTCATATGGAGACTCCATGGCAGGGGAGGAGCCAGAGGCCGGGGTGAGAGAGGGCGGGAAGCCACTCAGGGAGATCTTCTTACCAAACGCTCCAGATCCCAACAACATGTTGTCAATGAACTTAATGTGCTCCTTGTAATACTCCAGATCGTCCTCCATGTTGACTTCATCCTTTGGTTCGTCCTTCAACATGAGCTCAACGTCCTCGTCCACCTCCTCACCCTCCTCATCATAGTCATTTCCAGACTGCCCATTGGCCAGCAGCTCCTCTTTGGCCTGTATGACGGACACAAACAGATACTCAGATACGAAAGCAGGGTTAACAGATTAAAAAGTGAGTAAGTACTGACCTAAATATAAAGTGTCTCCATTACAATAAACACTGCTCATGTAGGAGTTCCAACATAAGTTGATGTGATAAAAATGGCAAGCAAAACTCAAAAAGATTACAGAGTTATGTTAATAAAACTATAATAGCTGAACATTTTTTTGTTTAAATATCATAACAAGGGAATATAATCCAAAGCACCAGGGCTGTAGATTCACGATCAACTTGTGCCTCTGGTTCATGCTTTGTCCTCTTAGATCAGGGGTGTCAAACTGATCCAGTAAAGGGCCGAGTGGCTGCAGGTTTTTGTTCCAACCAAGCAGGAGCACAGGTGATACTGATAACTAATCAACTGAGTGAAGACAGTTCAGCTGATTGAATGATTGGATTCAGGTGTGCTTCTTCTTGGTTGGAGCAAAAACCTGCAGCCACTCGGCCCTTTACTGGATCAGTTTGACACCCCTGTCTTAAAGAAAAGGAAAAGCATTATAACATTAAAAAATACACATTACCACACATTTGTTGTCCACCAAGTTACAGTACAAACACCAGCAAAGCAATAGCCCAGAGGGTCTCTACTGATTGACTGCTGACAGCCCTCTTTTCCATGACAGTTAGTCCTGATTTGTCTAAAGCTTGTCTAAAACATAAATAAAACAGAACGCATTTTGCTAATCTTTTGTGACCTATTTTCAATTGATTTAATCGAACGATTATAGCCCTTATCAGATAATCATCATCGACCGGAATGTTGCTGATTAAAGACTGATATGTTAATAAGTTCTCATAAAACAGTAAATGCTGTTAAGTCGGAGTCGCGTAGAATGATATCCTGACACCGTTCTGACTAGCGAGCTCTGACTATTCAATCCTCAGTGACGTACAGTAGTGGGCTGAGCACAGCTTGCTGACAGGTGAGTTGATAACAATGTTGTGAAATGAATAGGGCTGTCAAAGTTGACGCATTAATTACCACGATTAATTTGATGAAATACATAACGCGTTTAAAAATATTAACGTAATTAACGCGAAACCTGCAACGGCCAGTCTGATAGTTTCACTTTTGTTTTGAGGGTGGCTTCGTGAACAGACTTGTATGTCTCAGCAATGGGCTGAGTGTGAAGAAAGATTAAGTCATATTGTCTGCATTAACAAAGCAATAAAGGTTTTCCTAATTTTTCTCTTTATTAATGAACATCTGTCTTGAAAAATACTAAAACGTGACATAGGCTGTGAAAGCAACTCATTGTGTGTGATGTTATGGAGTAACATTCGTGTTGGACTATTTGTGACCATTCTATATTTAAATGCAACTCTGGCAAAGATTACATGTGTTGACATCTGAGAAAGGTATCTCTGGTTTTTATTTTGGATTCACATGAGTCACGACTTCATGGCAAAGAAAATAATGGAGTAGAGAAAATGTGATTTAATGTTAGCGGGCAATCAGAGGGCTGCATAAATAATGTTTTGCCAGTAATTTCATTCATTATGTTGTTTATTTAAAGCATACACCGATGGCCTATATCTAAAGATACATTCATCAGTGTAACTGGTGGTCAAATTCAAGCACTTTTCAAGGACTTTTAAGGTCCATTTTCAAGTTTTTCCAGTACTTTACAATGGTTGTAAATTGTATGTTTTTACCAGGTCTATATCTTGTTTCATTAAACAAATAAACTAGCCTCCTGCGATTTATCTTATTTACACAACGGTGTAGATCATGCTCTCTGTATCACGGCGGAGTTCACCCACCAGCAGACAGTGTGCATCGGAAAAAATATGACGCATCAACCATCTGTGTCAGTGTCCGTCTATCTCTCAATCATTTCTCCTGTAACTCGGGGTTGCAAATGGAATAGACAACAGGTGGAAATTATAGGCAATTAGCAAGACACCCCCAATCAAGGAGAGGTTCTGCAGGTGGTGACCTCGGACAACTTCTCAGTTCCTCTGCTTTCTGGCTGATGTTTTGGTCACTTTTGAATGCTGGCGGTGCTTTCACTCTAGTGGTAGCATGAGACGGAGTCTACAACCCACACAAGTGGCTCATATAGTGCAGCTCATCCAGGATGGCACGGCTTTTTGCCCGGTATGGCAGATCGACCCGACTCATTACGCATTCATTCGCAGCCAAGCATTGGCAAACAAATGTGTAAGATGTTGACTTGTTTTACATGAAAAGTAGGCCTTCAGTTTTTCAGGCTGTTACCTCTTTAAGATAAAAGAAGAGAAAGATGTTTAATCAATGCTCTGTTTGCACTTGTTTTTTTTTTTGTAAAAGAGCCACTTTTTATTTATTGTTTTCTGAAGATGTTGACTTTTTTTTACTTGAAGTGTAAGCCTTCAATTCTTAAAGCTGGGACCTCTTTAAGAGAAAAAAAGATCATTCAGCTCTGTTTGCACTTTTTTACTCGGCACCTTAGAATCGTGATACAATCGAACCGTGACCAATGCACATCGTCCCACCCCTAAGGAATTTCAAGCATTTTCAAGCACTTAATCCAAAATTCAAGGACTTTTCAAACTGCTAAAATACCTTTTTTTTATAAATTCAAGCATTTTCAAGGATTTCAAACACCCACACTCACCCTGTTATATGTTCTGCCTGTAATTCAAATCTTTGTTGGAAGCGTTAAGGGACCAAAAAAAGCTCTTTAAAAAGCTCAAAATGGTGTGTTGTGGTTATGTGGTTAAGTATATACTGTATATTCTTTGAGCCTCATTCACCAGCCATTCTTAAGAGGAAAATTCTTCTTAAAATCCACTTATGGACACACTTTAGGATTTGTTCTCAGACAAGAACAAGTTATATAACAACTTATATAATATTACAGTGATATTTTAAATCATTGAATAAATCTTCAATATTTTTTTATACAATTATTTCCATAACAATGGAAATAAAAACACTTCAATTCACATCAATTGTTTTTTGAGATCCATGCCATCCCATAATAATTGACAGTAACATATGAGAGCTTGCATGGTGCCTTCTTTCTGCAGAAGTATCCCCACTTCAGAATTAAGTATTTTAAGTTTGGAATCTAGTTCTCCACCCTCTTTAGAACTTTAAGCAGTTCCAGTCAAGTAGTATTTATTGCACTTAATGTATTACTTAAAAAAAACAAAAAACTTTGACAGTTATTTCATTCATTACACCATATGTAGGAGCAGAGTTTAGAGTCAAAGGCTAAAAACAAACATGGTGTGTTGCCAGACAAGGTGAAAGCCTGTCCTCTAGTGGTCTGACAACATAATAACAGAAATCAATCCATGAATGAATGAACACAAAATATACCTCACTGTGAATAAGCTTTCACTAAATCTCAGTTCTTTCCCTTACACATACTCACTTGCGTGTTGTTATTTTAATCCCAACCCATAAAACAGCCCCCTTTAAAGATGATGAATTTCCTCATTCTGTAGGCGTACAAAGCAGCATTATTAAGTAAGAGAAAAGCAGAAACTCCACTGACCTCTTCTGAATCCAGTTTGTCTGTGTTGCTCTTGTCCTGGTTGACCACGTATCCAGGAGGCAGCCAGTTGACAGGGGGGTCAAAGATGGACACCACCATCCTGCTGGGAAGCCCCTTCTTCTTCCCCAGACGGTACAAGTTACAGTTGCTCACCTGGACATGGACAAACCAAAGATGAGCTGAGTTCTATTCACTGCAACCTTTGAAAAGTTTGATGTAATAGAGTAATCAAGTGCAATTTTTTTCTGGATTCTAACCAGGGCAGGGTATCGGATTTCGCCACGATTGTGGCACTGACTGAAATGCTCCGATCCCATGAATATCAAAACATTAATAATCTTTCGGTGCCAAATGTCGGTACCCAAGGAAGTTAATCTCAGCCTGTCAGCCAATAACACATATTCTTTCCTGCAGGGGTGGATGACAGATTGTGGGAGCCAATAATCACGTGGCATGCGTGAATCCAAGTCTACAGTCGCAGGTGATTGGCTGTCACTGGGGAGCAAGGGCCCTAGACACAAACTGGCTGACTATTGAAACAGCACAGATTTTTTTTTTTAGGGCCCGAGCACCGACAGCGCAAGAATCCTATTGAAACCCATGGAATTAATATTTCATAAGATGAAGTGCTTTTTTGGGAGCTTTATCTTATTCAAAAACTCACCAAACTTGGAATATACACCAATCCTGATGAAAATGTACATATTCTACTGTTCGCAGGAATGGGCGTGGCAAATTGGCGTTTTGGAGTAGCGCTCCTTAGGAAGTTAAAATGGAGCGGCACCCTATGGGGAGCATTCACGTAAACAAACGCATTTTGGTACAGAGATGTAGTATGGGAAGACGGACTAAAAAGCCTCTTGGAGCCATACCCCAAACCCAACAGGAAGTTGGCCATCTTGGATCGAATATCGCGTTGGCCAGTTTTTGCCATTTACACGCCTCATACTTTAACGAAATCCTCCTAGAGATTAAACCAGATAGGCTTCAAACTTGGTCAGTACCATCATAAGACCTGATCAAAATTTATCAAAAGCTTTACCAGCAATCACACTATGTGGGCATGGCATGGTGGCAAACTATGGCGTTTTGTAATAAAACACAAGATTGTTATAACTAAGCCATACTTTGACTGATCTGGTCCAAACTTCTCATGCTTCATAAGAGTCCCATCCTGAACATGTCTGCATAACAATATCTCATAAAGCCCCGCCCCTTGTGCTTTAGCCACTCATCTTTTCATAAAATTACCACGTTGCATACTTTAGGGAACTGCTCCTAAAGATTTAATCCGATCAACTTCAGACTTGGTCAGTACCATCATAAGGCCTTTTGGATCACAAGTTCTTAAAAGCTTTACCGACCATCACACTATGTCAGCGTGACAAAGCAGCTAAATATGGTGTTTTTCTATTAAACACGAGAGCTTATAACTTGACCATACATTGTCCGATCTGCTTCAAACTTGTCATGCTTGATGAACACATCTACAAAACAATATTTCATAAAGACCCACCCCTTATGCTTTAATCATGCCCCCTTTTGTAACTCATGAACCGATTGTTGTAGAGACTTGTATGAAGTGTCAATGTACTCAGCAGAGTCCCTGTTTAATAACTGATTGATTACCCCGTCCCTTTTTATTAGCCACGCCCCCTTTCCTATAACTAGTGAACCGTTGGTCGAAGAGAGTTGTGTTAATATTTTAAGGGTACATATAGAATAAGACACAGATCTTCCATAACGAAAATTGTGCATGTAATCCACTAGCGCATGTACTCCATAATGGATGGAAATGCATTTTTGCCGGTAACTTCCAAAATTTAAATGACACATTCATGAATGTTATATCCCTGTATTCCCTGAATAGCACTGGGTTTTCCGGCATAGGCCCCACCCACTTCTGCTGCATATTTCCTTGGCTATCCCACCGAATATGGAAAACCTACTTTTTTGAACTCCTACAGTTTAAGGGCCGTCTGCGTGAAACTTTGCACATACAATCTCTAGATGAGTCTGATGAAAAGTTGTCAAATTAATTTCCAAACTCTAAAAAACGTCTAAAAAAAGTTACAATCAAACAAACTTTTGTGCTAGCAAAGCACTGGCGATCCCAGTATAAGCGGTGCTGCGTACCCTATTGAAACCGCTCAGATTTGTATTTTTATTATTCCTTACGAAAAACCCATACGGCAGCCTAAACCGTAAACGCCATAATGTAGGCCTTCACAGGGCTGGTACAATCTGCTGCACTGACGACTGCTGCGCTATAATAGAGGTGAAAGCGTTTTGGCCCATAACTCCAACATACTATGTTGCAAATTAAAAATTCCAAGATACAAGTGTTCACAGCGTTAAGCTGAATCTCTGGATATAGCCACACCCACTTCTGCCTGGAAAGATTTTTTGCGAAATCGCGAAATTTTTTAACTCCTCCTACGCACTTGGTCGGATCAGCACGGAATTTTGCACACAGAATCTTTGGAACCCAAAGGTAAAAACTGATCAAAAGAATAGTTATAATCCAAAAACTGCGCAAGTTACAGAGGAACAACTTCCTGTGTGTAACAGTCAAAACAGGTGTTTTGTCAGTCAAGTGGTGTTTATCCTGATAACAGTTTCACCTATCAACACCATACTTAACATAAATGTTTCCTATAAGCCCCTGAGGATGTCTCCCAAATTCCACACATGTCCACCAACAGGTGGCGCCATAATCAATATGAAAGCGTTTTTGGCTTGTATCTCCTGCATACCATGTCACACATTAGATATTCTTACATGAACGCGAATACATAAATGATACCTGGAAGGAATTTTGGTTTCTCTGTAGTAACTGTAGAAATGGCTTAATATATACACTTGAGAAAATATACAAACCTAACAAAAAAACAGACTTCAAAACTATCATTGCACAAGTAAGCAGCAGTATGCAGCTGAAATAGAAAATATAATAATGGATTATAAAAATCATCTATCCCCCTCATATTTATAACGAGCTGTGGAGGGTGAAAAAACGGCATTTTTCTCCAATGTTAGGGAGCCAAAAACTGTAAACACAATGCCAGTTGGGTGTAGTTTTAGTTTAGATGTGAAACATTTTTTAAATACAGCCTGAAGGACAGCAGTTTCCGCGAGACAAAAGTTTGCGGTGCTACCGCACGTTGTCGCGACAGCTCAAGAGCTTGCGCAGCGGTACGCACATTCTCACGGCAAGCTCACTTTTCATACATGAGGCGTGTGCGGGAAAAACAGCGTACGCAATGTTTTTGTGCGTACGCAGCGTTGATACATGAGGCCCCTGGTAACAACAGCATATCCCTCAATGACAAACCCATCTGAATGTTTGTTGATCAGTGCCACTGTGTATGTGTGCTAGTAGGTTGACTCAGAAAGGCTCAACCCACTTAATCTGCCTTGAAACACAGACCCTGTATCATTTCCATGCTTTGTGGGTGTGACTTGTTTGGCATGTCAAAACTGCATTATATTTTGCTCTTTCTTTCTGTAACAGCATTAACGTGCACATAGGCAAAGTTAGCCTAAATCTGAATGCAATATATATATATGCCTTGATGATGTAATTCTTAAAATAAGACATGGACTGGCTCACCTTCTTGCTGCGCATGTAGCTAAGTCGTCCCTCGTGAGCGTCGGGGTAGGTACAGAACAGGTATGTGGTGATGGCATGCTTGAGGAAAGAGTCCCCGAGCATCTCCAGACGTTCAAGGTTGAAGCCGTCACTGGCGTTGGATAGGGTCAAGGCCTGTAGGATGAGGCCCGGGTTGGGTCCCAGGCTTTTGGGGGAGTCTCCCGCCTGGGCTCTGTGATCAGGAGAAAGTGCTATGGGAGCATTTGAACCCATGGCTGCCAGGCTGCAGACTGAGGTAGCTTTAATTGCGTGGTCTGAGGTCCTCCCTGGCGTACATTCATCACTAGGCTGTGGAGGACCGGAGCAGGGCTTCTTCAAGCTGTGAGAGGGCTGCACAGGAACTGAGGTAGTGGTTTGTATTGATTCAGGACTCTGCAGCCCAGGGGAGCTGGGCTGGGAGCGTTGGCAATTATCGTGTTGGTGAAGGTGCTCGTCTTGGTGACCATCGTTATCACAGTTGGTGACCTGGGCAGTGCCATTGGTTAGGTTCCTCGTGCATGTGGCTTCTCCAGGCTCAAGGGTCGCGAGGGGCTTCTGCTCGGCCAGAAAAGAGTGGTGATCACTGGGATTTGTTTGGGGATCAAAGTCAGGGGTTACAGTCTGGTGCTTACAGTGACCATCACCATCCTCGCTGCAGGAGTCAGAACAGGAGATGAACGCCTTGCTGTCGATAGATCTTTTCCAGCCAAAGTCCAGGTTTGGATACCTGCCACATCAATACATCACAATGTTGGAAAATAGTTTTGGGTAGCATACACACAAACATCAAAAATCTAAAGAGACTGCAAAAATGTGTATTTTTGTGGGAGCAGTTTGGGCATGTTTTGATTGGTCTTGATCTTGAGACTGGGGCCTCTGTTTTGAGTCTGGGAAACCCCACAATGGGTTTGCAGGGTATTATTTCATTGTTATGTGTAGGGAGAGCACGCACAAAATGACAAATGAAAATCAGAAAAGCTCTAAAAAAGTTAAAAACCAGAAATTTTACTGACTAGTAAAGAACTTGTGTAAAAAGTCAAAAGTAAAGTAACGAGTAATGGAGTAACAAATTTCATTATGATTTAATAAGACTACTTGCAACTAATTTTAACTTATAACTGGACTAAGAAAAACTGCAACACTGAGAGACAAAGAGAGGTGGTGTGTGTAAACATTTAACAAACGCACAAACTGCAACACAGAGTCAGAGAAGAATAGAGATGGATATAGAGAGTGGCACACTGTAAAAACCACTGCACATTACAAAACCCACACCACTTTGGGTAATAAGAAGCTTGAATAAAAACATGTCAAATATGAACTTAATTACTTTTTCTTGTCTCTTGTATCATATATGGTGGTGAATGTTTGCCTAGATTGGGCCTATATTCTATAACTCAACTTGAAAATCTGAACCTGATTAAATAGCGTCTTATCCTTACCACACGCGAAGGACTTTGCAATATCGGAATTGGGAAACATCTGTTGAAACAGCGCTCCTATCCCCTCGTTGGAATTGCAGTAATGGTGTTTGACAGCCGTTTCCAGACACCACAGATGCTCAGCTCGCAACTGAAGCTGTGCACAGCATTTGCTGTCTGGCGTCTGTGGCAGTAACGGGGTGATCTAACTAATTACTGTTTCCATCGTTATAACGCCATTACCGTTACTGAGCGTTAAACGCAAAAAGTTACTTTCCCTGGTAAGTAGTTACTTTTATTATCGAGTAATTCAGTTACTAACTCAGTTACTTTTTGGAACAAGTAGTGAGTAACTATAACTAATTACTTTTTTAAAGTAACGTTCCCAACACTGCTTTTAATACCTTTTAAAACCGCGCGGCAATCCTGGTTGGGAAATCTTTCTGACTGTGTTGTTGTGTGTACCATTCCATTGACAGGGTTAAACTAATCTACACCACCCGTGGCAAACAGATCTTAATTCATTCCAGTAGATTTAGCAGATTACTTACTTCATGCTGCATTCTAACAGCCTGAGATTACACATGAATTAAGGAAAGTTGCAGTAGATTAAATAACTGAAAATGATGGTTATGAATCTGCTGTTGTGTAGAGTGTGTAGCGTGAACCTGAAGTCAGGTGGGAGGGTCTGGGATCCCACTCCAGCTTCACTGGCTGTCTGGGCTCTAAGCTCCTCGGCGGTCAATAGGCAGTGGAGACGGTAGAGGATGCTGGGCAGACACACTGCTTTTCTCCAAAGGGAGGCAGGGATTGGGTGGATGGCACACAGCTCTGGAACCAGGATCTGACAAACACAACACTATTGTAGACCGGGGAAATGTTGCAGTACAAAATGTATCTGAGGCGATGGAGCTGAGGTAACATTCAAACAGACATATCATATCTAAATATGTACAAGGACTTCATCGGCTTGCAAAAGTGACAATAGTGGATTTGGATCATACAGATACATAGAATTTGTCATTGGTCCATAATGAATAGCTTGTTCAAAAATGTGGTAACATTTTTAAACAGCCTGTTGATGCTATTCATTGTGGACCCATTATTGATATGGTAAAAAAAATGAATAAAGAGTAACCTTTGAAATAAAAAATTACATACCAAATAAAATAATAGAATAGAATAATCCATCTATAAATCCAGGAATGTGTTTGAATGTGCGCGTGTTTGACAGTTTCTAGACAATCACTCATCCGATCGACAGCAGGTGTGATGCTGAGGGAATGCTGCAGTTCTGATTGCGAAATTTAGATAATCTCATACTATGGCTGAAATATTTTTCATGGTTTTGCTGTGGCTTTATACAACAGAATCAAAAACCTACTTAAAACTAGCTGAAACAACACAGAGAGCACACATACGCAGAGCGACACTCAACCAATGTTGTTTAAGCTGCTGAGCCGCATGGACGGAACACAAACAAGGACACTCAACATTGCAACGCTTACCATTTAGTTTTGCTAATGGACAGCGGCCCTCATTTACGAAACGAGCGTAGAAACGAGTGCAGATTTGGGTGTATATATCATCTTACGACGGAGTCCACATGTGATTCATGAAATGTTCTTATCAAGCCAATCCCAGCGTACGAATGATCGTTCCGTGATAAATGCGGCGGCTGGAAACGATCGTCATTTAAATGTCACGCCCTAAAATATACAGCTTCACCCCGAGAGTTTACGACACCGAAGGACACATTACTGCCAAAATGACAGTTTTCTTCTGCTTTTCTTTTTTTGTCACCTTTATTAGCAAAGTGCGCCGTTACTGACAACAACAGGTGGGAGCGAAATCATGATCGATATATATATTTCAAGCAGGTACAGACATGCGCAGCGTCGGAGGATCATGAAATAAAAGTAGAGTTTTTATAGATTTTTTGGTTGCAGGACATAAACAATGTTTTAAAGTATGTTTTTCAAAAGAGGAGGACTTTATCAGAGGAAGAAATTAAAATGCTAACATTTAACAGCGTCAACAGAACCAACTGGATTTGTTTGGCAGCATAAAAAGTTTAATCAAAAAGAAATCAGTGCAGCGGTCAGCAGAGCAGCAGTGGACATTAAAACTCCCAGAGAGGTTAGATTAATTCATTTATACATCCGTGATATTTATAGCCTAATAGCCTATATAATATGGAAATTATACTGATATAATGGAGAGAGATATTTATTAGAACACTAATGTAAAAACTCACATTTAAGTCTTTACATTAAGTAGCAGTGCTGTCCCAGACAGAGGTGTGTGTGGCATTTCTTATTGGAAATGACGCACCGCTGATGTCTGTGCCGGATAACGGTGGTGTGTTAAACGTTTACCAGATAACGGCAAAAATTTCATCGCAGAGACTAGTAGCCTGTTTTAAGAATTTTACAGCTGTGGGGTTTATTTACTTTTAATTTTGTTTTAATTCTAAATGATATAACATGCTTTGCTTTGTCACTATTTAACAAACAAACACCACAGAGTTTTATCCACTCCAGGCATCGATACAACAGCCTATAACAATTATAAGACTCAGACATGGGGACTTTACGCTGACTCAAACTTGCGTACACGAGCTGAGACCTGACGTGAGATCTGATCGTACCCTCCGCTCACGTCCAAATTGATAAATGCCGAGTCTTGCGTAGAAATGATGGTACGATCACTTTTTTCACCGTACGCACGTTTCGTAAATGACGGCCATTATCTTTAGTAAATACTATCCCACTTCCCGTTTGACTATTTAACATTAGTCTTAGGCCTCGGCGATAAATCGATTTTATTGATTCATTGGAGTTTGTAGTTAAACACGACTTATTTTTAGTTAAAATCGTTTTCTCTTCAACTGCCGCGACATCGGTGCTCCTTTTGAGCTCTTGTAGGTCAGAGTCTATGGTCAGAGTGTGCTGACACCTCATCCCAGATACACACAACATGGCAGCAAGCCAGGATGAGCTCGTCCCCAAAAAGGCACAGTTTTGTCGGTTGTTGCGAACTGGTTTGGGTTTTGTGGTGTCCGACAGCAAACAAACCACGAGCTGTTGCAACCAAAGGTAGTAGTATGACATTTATTCCAGTCATGTTGCATATTGCTATATGGTTCCCATTTACACAATGGAAAAGCCGGGGTTTATCCACATACTGAAAACTTTCAACCCCAGGTATGTGCGACCAAGCCGGAGCTGGAGGAGGTGTTAGTGATGTGCGGTTAGGGTTTTTTCCCCCAACCCCGGGTCCTGCATTTATTTAATAATTCAACCCGCTCCGTCCTGCCCGCACAACCGCGATTGTTAAAAAAAAAAGTCAGATGAAATCACTTGGTCTGTGTTGAGTAACCTTAGTTAGGTGCTCTGTTTGCCATTCCTGACCAATACTTTTCTATTACCCCGGGGTTGGTGTCGCTTAATGATCAATATGTTTCCTTATACGCAGCACTGGGCCCAGTGACATTAAATGTTCGCCTGTGAATATAATATCAACCTATATAATGTCATATATGGAATGCATTCCAAGACTATTGTTGTTGAATCACCGCAGCTAAGAGGTAAGAGATTTTAGTGAACAGATGAGGGAACCCAATTTCTGAATGATCACACTGCTGTACGGTTCATGCTCCGTGAACAATGACAACAAAGTGGGTGAGTGGCTATGTTCAAACAGCTGGAGTTCAGGAACAATTGTGTGATTTGGATTATACTGCAGAGCAGAGACAGGTCACCGATGCATTTCCTGCTAACCACTGGATACACAGGATCAAGACCTGTGACCATGGAAACTTAAAATGTCAAATATGGCAGCTGTTTCCGAATGAGAGACATGACAGTGAAGGAGGCACATTGACAGGAAGACTTATGTAAACTAATGTATCTAAGGTTAGGTTTTGATGACTAAAATCTGAAGAACACTTATACACATTTTCATCCAAATACTAATGGTGAAATAAAATCAGTCGCCAAAATGAACACTGATCACTTAGCATGGACATTCAGGGTATCAACAGCACTGTGTTTAAATATAAAGGTTGTTATTAGGGTTTTGTAGATGAAAATATGAACCAGGGAGGTATAAGTAACAGATCCATGAGTTTGAAGGTTAATCAGAAGTTTATTCCACCCAGATAGGGCTGGGCGATATGGCCTCAAATCAATATCACGATATATTGAGCAGTTCACCTCGATAACGATAAATAGACAAAACTTCTCCACTGCCACTGTGCAAAAAACAAAACAACCTTGGCCATTAGATGAGGCTGTGGTAGTTATATTGATAGTGTGACTCCCATGGACCTATTTATTGCAATTATTTTGCAATTTTAAAGGACTGTAAAACTACACTGTCTCAAAATAAATAAATAACGGGCTATCGTTAACGGGCTAGCGTTAACGGGCTAGCGTTAACGGGCTAGCGTTAACGGGCTAGCGTTAACGGGCTAGAATTAACGGGCTAGGGTAGCTTACTCAGTGTTAATAAAAACGTAATCGTTGTCCATAGCGATCAAGATGAGCACCACACGTGTTGTACCAGTGGTGTTTGGGTGCCAGTGTCGGCTCTACACCCAGATACAGGAATTTACAACTCACAATGTTATCAAGACATAACTTCACCCCTTCTCTACCATTACAAGGTAAATGCAGTGCTTTATAAGATGATGGTGTAAAAGTAAAGCCAGGTGCAAATTTTTTTTAGTCAGAGCTCCTGTGTTTTTTAGCCGAAGCCCAACATAGTAGTTTCACAAAGAAACAATGAGGTGAGTTCTTTTTCAGCACAGTGCAACCATCAATTTAAGCAAAGGAGCTGTTACCTGTTTGTTCTGCAGACTCTCCCACTTGGCCTTCCTCTTCTCTGCACTGCTGAGTGGCAGGGCCTTGCCCTTCTGGTTCAGGTGCCGAGGCGTTAAAAGGTTCAGTCTGAGAGCACAAGAAAACAAGAGCCTCCAATTTATACATGTCAAAAATGAATTAATGTACAGTGTGCAGTCACAACACTGTGACATTATGACGCTGTGCTTTCAAATTTGGCTTCTGCTGATACAAGAACAAGGTTCAAGGACTGACTGAAAATATGCTCAAAATTTCTTGAAAAAGAGAACTCCTATAAGTTTCCCAGTAATAGATTCATTAAAACCAATTGTCTTGCCAAAACTCAACTGCCAATTTTTTTGGGGAAATTTTACATTTGTATTCAAAGGGCACATAGGCCCATTTTCAGGTTCAAACTATCAAGCCATGTACACTCTGATGGGGCTTGGCATATTCCAATGGGTCTGCATCTGACATTAAAAGGCCCACAAAACTGACTGGGTTGTCATTTTCTGTAGTTTGCCTTGTAGTTCCTGATACCAAATGTACTACATGTGCTGAAACACTGAAAAAGTGACTTTTTCCATGATATCTCCCTTTAAACCTTCATGATCGTTGTGCTGCTCACCTGGAGGAGGTGTGGTCTACATCCAGAAGCGGCTGGTTCAGGTTGGACAAGTCCAGGTTGTACTTTGTTTTGTAGTACTCAGCAAATGTCTCGTACTCTGGTGAAGGAAACTTACTGAGCGGTGTCAGGTCTGTGTACACATCAGCAACATAGAAGCGATGAGGCTGGTCAAAGTTACGAT
>CAFUXE010000835.1:350932-365494 GCA_903364295.1 Serranus cabrilla | reverse complement strand
AATAAGCTTCTTCATGCCTCTGGTAAAGTAATACAACACTTTGTCGAGAGTGGTTTTACTCACCAACATTCAGAGGTAGAACGCAGTAAGCCGAGTCAGCCAGCGTGGGCTTGAACTCCAGTGCAGGTTTCTCCAGGCGGAGGATATGGGAAAATATATACTGGTGCAGGCGGGTGATGAGGTCGAGCTGGGAGGTTGAAAGTGTGAAGCCAGACTTCTGCAGCTCGATGGAGATGGTCACTTCACCAGATCGAGTGTACACCGGGAAATGGGGAATCTGTATAGAAATAAAGCATTAGCTACCATCCACAACCAACAATGAGAGGATGGTGCTGGAGCCATTTTTTTTTAGAAGTTAATGAATGAATTATTCCTAAAAGTGAGAACATGTTTGTCTGATCTGAGAGAATAAAGGAAGGTTTTAACCAGGTGACATACTCGAGGTATGGGTTTGGCAGTCAGGATACCGAAGCACCTGGTGGTGTCCTCCGGGGGGTAAAGCTTCCTTCTGCGGAAGTTGAGTTCATCAGGGAGAGGGGTTGTGAGGACCATCCCAATCACATATAGGTAGTAGGTCTGCTCCAGAACAGCGTAACTGTCCCGAAGACACTCTGGTATCTGTGCAATACATACATGTACAATTTACAAAATGCCATGAGTATTCCAAGTGCTCAGAGTTTCAAAAATAATCGCATCCTAAGACAAGTGTAGACTGAGCTTTTGGACTATTTCTTATTGACATTTATCTCAGAGTTCTATGAAAGATAAACATCTATACCAGGGGTGTCAAACTGATCCAGGAAAGGGCCAAGTGGCTGCAGGTTTTTGTTCCAACCAAGAGGAAACACACCTGAATCAAATCAATCAAATCACCTCAGCTGTCTTCAATCAGTTGATTAATTGTATCACCAGCTCCTTTTTTTCCAACCAAGCAGGAGCACAGGTGATACAATTAATCAACTGATTGAAGACAGCTGAGGTGATTTGATTGATTTGATTCAGGTGTGTTTCCTCATGGTTGGAACAAAAACCTGCAGCCCCTCGGCCCTTTACTGGATCAGTTTGACACCCCTGATCTATACCAACACATCAAGGTGGCAAAATTAGAAGAAAACATGCCATACAGGGAAACCATAGCTGGTTTTCTACAGAGAAATCTCTAATTAAGCTCATATTGGATATACTAAATTAATGCATACTAGATATTTTTGCTCAATAATTGTCAGAAATTATTATAACATTCAAACTGCCATCATATATCTATTGACATCTCTGGAGTGTGATAACAAGAACCAACTGCATCCCACTTAAATCAAACATGACAATTAACTTTATTCTTGGTTCTTATGTGATAACTGCCAATTAATAAAACAAAACAAATTAAAATTGACTTGTGAAAAAAAATGAATTGAATGAGGTCCATTTTCTATACATTCAGCACCTGAAAGGTCACTGTGACAGTCAAAAGTATTTCAGTGTTTGTATCACAAAATAAACTAGAGAAAAAACATTGTACGATTTTAGCTCTTGGTTTCAAATGCTAAGTCAGGTAACTCTAGCTGTTATTTGCTTCAGCACAATGACTTTCTTACGGCTTTAGGGTAGCACTGCCTCCTCTTAGTCGAGCCAGGCCGCCCTGGCACACTTGTCTCTTCCTCATCATGAAGGTCCAGCTCCTCCTCATACTTCACCGTCTCCTTTCCCACGGGCATTAGGTGATCATCCAGTTCACCTGGGTGGGACAAAAGCAGGAGAAACCAGCTTAACTAGATGAGGGGAAAAGTTTGATAGAGATGACAGTAAAAAATTTTCCTAATCAAGCATCTACAAAATCTCAATTCTCGTTTTACCTATTTTGTGGAGTTTCTCACAACATACTAGTGCAACTGCTTTCTCTGCCAGTCTGGCACAGTTCATTATAGGGCCCTGTAAAGACAAAATGAAAGAATCCGGAGAAGTTGAAATATGATCTAACTAAAACCCAGGAGGGAGGCTGAAAAAAAGCACATTTTACCATTTCATGGAAAATATTAGCTCATTTTGAATTTGATGGCAGCAACACATCTTAAAAAAGTTGGGACAGGGGCAACAAAAGGCTGGAAAAGTAATTGGCACGAATCAAAAACAACTGGAGGAGCATTTGACAACTACTTAGGTTAATAGTCAGTAACCTGACGGGGTATAAAAGGAGCATTTCAGAGAGGCAATGCCTCAGATGTAAAGATGGGCAAAGGTTCACCAATCTGCAACAAACTCAGTCTAAAAAAAATGAAGAAAAATGTTCCTCAACTTAAAATTGCGAAGACTTTAAAGATCCCACCATCTACAGTGTATAATATCACTAAAAGATTAAGAAAATCAGGAGAAATCTCGCAAGGGACAAGGTGGAAGGTCAAAACTGGATGCTCATGAACTTCGGGCCCTCAGGCGGCAACAGGCATGAACTCTACTGGAAATTACTGACTGGGCTCAGGAAGACTTCCAGAGATCACGGTCTGTGAACACAGTTCACTGTGCATTCCACAAAGGCAAGATAAAGCTGTATCATGCAAAGAAGAAGAAATATGTGAACACAATCCAGAAACGTTGTGGTCTTTCAGGGCAGGCCTTGCATATTTCACCAAGACAATGCTAAATCCCATACTGCATCATAAAACAAAAAATCCGGAAACAAAGGCCCAGGACTGTTGAGCAGCTAGAATCCTGCACCAGACAAGAATGGGACAACATTCCTCTCCCAAAACTCCAGCAAATGGTCTCCTTACTTCCCAATCCTTTACAGACAGTTGTTAAAAGAAGAGGGGATGCTACACAATGTTAAACGTGGCCCTGTCCCCATTTTTTTGGGATGTGTTGCTGCCATCAAATTCAAAATGAGCTAATATTTTCCATGAAATAGCAAAATGTCTCAGTTTCAACATCTGATATGTTGTGTATGTCCTATTGGGAATAAAATGTGGGTTTATGACATTTGCAAATCATTACATTCTGTTTTTATTTGCATTTAACACAGAATCCAAACTTTTTTTTGAATTGGGGTTGTACTTAAGAATTTCTCAAAAAATTGATGTTGTCTCTCACCTTAACAGGAACCCGCAGAGGGGAGTTGATGGGTAAGTAGAGTGTGGACTGGAAGTGTTCACCATGCTTCTCTGCAGTTTTACACTTGGGAGCTAAGTGGGTGAATGGGTCACTGGGCAGCCGAGCACAATACCTGAGCACCAGACATCAGATCAGATAAGAGGTGGTTACATGATTTTTTCTGAATGAACCAAATATTTTAAGAAATTTGCAGAAACATCACCTGTTAATGTGTCCAATGGCTGTGTTGATGGTGACCCGGGGACCTCCATCCTCAGATCGAAGCACGTAAGGTGGGAGGATGTTGTCATCGTCCAGCACCTGCTCCACTTCAAACTCACTCACTTCAACTGACTTAGAGCACTTGTTCCTCAAGATCTACTCAAAAGTATCATTGGGGTCATCATCAGTACTCTCATTTTGCTTCAGTTTCAACTATTATATATTAATTCTACTAACATATCTCTGAGATTGGACATGATCAGGAGCTAATGTAACACTGACAATCTCCCCTAGCATCATTCAAATAGTCAATTACTGACTAAATCAAACAAAGACAAAAGTTTACCTTCTCTATGGCCTTGTAGGTAGTGAGATCTTCTTCAAAGGCTTTGGTCCTCTCACTGTCAGCGAGCATAATGTAGTTGGAGACCGGTGCTCGAGCTCTGCCTTTGGACTGGACGTAGGACCTATACTCTGTGGGAAGGTCGAAGCGCACCACCAGGTTACACTTTGGGATATCCACGCCTTCCTCGACGATGCTAGTGGCAATCAGCAGGTTGGTTTCATGAGCCCGAAATTTGCGGAGAACCTGGGAGAGAAAGAAGAAGGTGGCAGAACAGAATCCAGTCCTTACACTGCTTTAATAATAGATCAATAAATGCTTTCCTAACTATAGAAATCATGTAACATTTGACGCAACATTTTGTATGACATTTACAGGCTTTCAAACCAGTGTCGTGCACAGACTTTTTGAAGGGCAGGGGCGAAACATAACACGAATGGCTGTCCCTACATGGTTCTGGGCCCAGAGAAATATCCACATAATTTCATTCTGTATACCTCCTCTTGTTTCCTGAATTCAACTTCCATCTGCTTGTTCCGTGGCTGGTTCTTGCCAATGCTGTGGCCGGTGATGAAGTTGCTGCTGATATAAGCCAGCTCTGGGTCCTGCTTCCCCGCCTCTTTGATCAGACTGAGGAAGAAACACAGACAGCTTATGTGACTAACACATAAGTGACATTTTTACAGCTTCTCTTTGTTGCAGTGGCACAACCTGGGTAAGACCGTCATTACTGGAGATCTTAGATCTTTGTTAGAAACAGTGTATTCAACAGGGTCAAGGTTCTAGTTAAAAAAGACAGGAAGAATTTACTTGATATTAAAGGTCTCTAACAACCACATATGAAAGTATAACGAAGAGAAAAACTGAAATAAGTTAAGTTTTCATAACTAAAGTACGAAGTACAGCTATCACAGCACAGGGTAAACAACCATGAAGATGACCTACCGATTGAGGACGACAGCTGTGTAACGTCTCTCCACAAAGATGATCCCACACAGGATGTTGGTGAATGGTGAGGGAAAGTTGGCTTCAGGCCTCTCTTTGGCCTCCACCTCCTCATCCTCATCTTCATCCTCAGAGTCACTCCAGGAAACATAGTTGTCCTGGTTGCGGTTGTTGTACCACTCCACACTTTCGAACTGCTGCCGCTCGAAGGGCTTGTATTCGTGCAGGATCTCGAGCAGCCGGAGGACCTTCGGGGTAACGAACTTGAGGTCCAGTGAAGCGGGGGAGAAGTGCTCCTCGCAGAGAGCATGCACTTTGCGCAGGATGGTGTCGGTGAAGAGCAGAAACTTGCGGTTGAGCTCCTCCTGCTCGTGTTTGATGTACTTCTGGAGCTCCCGGACCATAATGCCTGCTGCCTTATCTGCACACCAGGGTCCAAGGACCTGCAGAACAGCTAGGCAGTCACTCAGGACCTGGATAGAAAGAGGCATTGGGAAAAGCAGTTAAATACTCACTAAATACTCACTAAGAACCTTTCTGACGAACTGTTTTATAAACTCATGAACCTGAACTAAACTAGTTCAAAATAAAGTGAGGTGATTTTGAATATAATGATGTTAATTGATCATTTGAATTTTGAACATTCTCCCTTCGTTTTTTATTGAAATTGTCTGGGGGAAACATTTCTTTAATTTGAGTGATATAAAGAATTAGGATATTTTTAATGTGTAAATCCCTTGCATGGTTGTGGACTGGGGGTGCTTGTAAATCATGATGTAAGGCTCAGTCATTGATGACTATCGTCCATCATCTTATTCTGTACTGATTTGTAAAAACACATCACATGCTGTGTGTAGGGCCCCGAGTGTCAGCAGGGAAACCAATGTCTTTGTCTTTAGTCCTCCATGCATGAACACATGGTCAAGCTGGCTTCAGCCATCACATTTGTAACCTCTGTGCATTTGTAAATAGTCACTCCAAGCACTTGAGCAATGCTGGGATGTAAAGTTGGTTATTCAGAGCGTCACTCTCAGCAGAGTATAATCAAAGAGGAGACAGAGCAGCACCAAGAGCAAGGATTGTGTGATGAACATCTGAAACGACCGCTAAAAGTCATGACAGACAAGTGTTTCTTGAAACAGCCCAATACTTGTGATGGCGTTTACAAATGTGGTGAAATAAAGAGGGTTTGGTGCGGTGGAGGATGAATGGCAAGTTTCATTCATCCTCTTTTTGGTTAAATTATTTCGGCATTGTGGTGTCAACAATTAACCTGGCTACACAGTCACTGTCTCTGTTCATCTTTTCTCTCCATGACCTTAAAGCGTGTTGTCCGTTATAATAATTATTTTTAAAAGATTTATAAAATGCTATTGACAGCTAATAGATATATTTTGACAGTACATTTTATTAACCTGACCAACAAAATGATAAAAAAAAAAAAAAAAAAGTTTGCATCTGAGAGCTGAGAATTATATGCCCATATACACATGTTAATATACAATACTGATACAAGTGCAGCTTTGAAGTTTGTTTGTTTTTTGGTTCAGTTTGTTTGTTTATTTGACAGCAGGATCGCAGAAAAACTACTCGCCTGATTTGTTGAAACTTGGTGGAAGTATGTAGTATGAACCAAGGAAGAAGGAGCAGATCCAAATCATAGGGCAGATTGGCAAATAATTTTTTTTACTTAGATTAACACTGAAAGACGGGGCATGGCTTTGGCAGGGGATGATATTTTCTGAGTACCATTCTGAAGTGTTTTTATGTTATTTTGTACTATAGAAGAAATAAGCAAGAAAAAAGCTCAGATGCAGATTGTCAGACATTTGGAGACGGGGAAATGACAATCTCCCTTTTCCAGCTTTTGGCCCTTTCAAACATCACAGTTACATGATTTAGTACATCACGAAAAATATCATCACTTTGTATTTTTGTCTGTAGTTCAGAACGGTGGACAGGTATGCACAAAAAAAGGGCATTTAGAGCCAAGATAATGGTCAAGATAATGGCTCTGAATCCCAAAGAGGTTGGGCTGTAGAGTTGGAAATATGAAAGCTTTTATCAAACACTTTTTTTCAGTTTGTATTCAGTAAACGTACACCCACAGAAAGAAAATGCATTTTTTATATGTCAGTACACACACACAATTAAAAAAAAGAAAAAAAAAAGAAAGTCAAATTGAATCTTTGTAGCTCTGACCTGTTTGGAGATGAATGTGGGATCACGGTCCTCTCTGGCAACAGATATGTTGCAGTCATTCAGGAAGTGGAGAGCTTCATCCAGCTCTGCCTGCAGACAGGAATAGAGGCCACTCTTATCCACATAGGGTCCACAGTCCAGCACCACTTCTCTAGGCTGGGAGGCGTATCTGAAATATAATACGACACACAGGTTAGACTAGGTTTTCAATGTTTAGTTGTAACAAACAAAACTCTGGGCAACACTAGCCCTCCGATAAAGTTGTTAATTCCTGGTATAGGACATAAATAATCGCTTGTATTACCTGTCCAGGACCACAAGGTCAGTGGCAGTTTCAGCATTACTCTTCAGGATTCTCTCCAGATTCTGAATCTTTTGTTCCAGTTCTGACGGTTCACACTTTCCATTCAAGATGGAAGCTGTGAGACCTAGGATACGAGGACTACATGAGCAGTCCTCAAATAGCTACATAAAGAGAGAAGAGAGCCAAGTTAGTCACAATTCTGTTTTATAGTCCTGCAACGAAAAAACGGGAATTTTAATTTGCAACCACAAACTTACCTGCATTATCTCACAGTAAGGGTGGTCTGTGATTGCCAGGTGACAATCATCAAAGACTACCAAGTTGATTTTAGACAACGGTAGGATTCTATTCTTGAGAATGTGTAGGAAAATGTGGCAAGTCATGACCAGCACCTGTATAAGAGAGAGTTGAGAATGAGAGGAGGGAAGAGAACATTATACATTGTTAAAAAATAACCACATTTTATGGATTTTTCATCACCACTTTTTAGGGGCAGATAATTTGAGAAACTTGATCACGCAAAAATCATCTTCATTTTGATCATTTGACAATATTCAGCACACTGGGTTATCACTCGGGGGATTATTACTGTTGCACAAAGGGCTTAACTGTGCAACCATGTTGTGATGAGGATGCGATGTGATTGTGGCGAAGAGTTCATAGAAAGAGAATATAGCAGGGGGCGAAGAGACAGGTAGTGAAAAGGTCAAAAAGTCCAAAGTTTGGGATCATTTCAAGCCCAAATAAAACGAACAATCTGTATAGTTAGTCTATTGTTAAACCTTACTAAGATTACCACAATAGCACAACACCAATGCTTCAGCAGTAGAAAGCACCCAGTCTATGCATCCAATTCACAGAGCGGACCTGACCCTGAAAATAACACCATGGTTCATAATCAAAGAAAAAATCAGAGATCAGAAATGGAACAGTTTTAAACAAAACTGTGGACTCATTTGATACATTTATACTTACGCTACAATTTTGTGGACCACGCCACTTAACTTCTAACCTCTGTAGCACAAAATAATTAGTGTACAGCCAACGTGCAAACAACTGGCCACTAAAAGTCAACAATTTGAGTCATCAGTAATTGTCGTCAATCCCAACTTTGTTAGTCAACAACATAGGATGACAATGCAACAAAGTTTTACGGATCAAGCCTTGTCTTGAATGTACGTATAGAAGGATCATTTATCGACACGGTTTTTTTTTGCGCTTTCCCCTCTCATATCATCTGTTTCAGCTGCTGTAACGATAAAATTGTCCCACCGTGGGATCAATAAAGTTTGGTGGAGGTCATTAAGAATGTATTTTTTCTTGAAACTTGCTAACTACACTCTACAATCCACAGTGGTGGTTAACAGTGTCAAAGGCTGCCGATGGGGCCAGCAGTAAGATAACGGATGACTGTCCGGCGGCTCTAGCCAGACGTAGTGATTCCGTTACAGAAAGGAGAGCAGTCTCCGTCGAGTGATCCTGCTTGAAGCCAGACTAATTTGGATCATGCAAGTCGTTCTCAGAAAATAACCTGGAGACTTGGCTGAAGACTGTGTGCTCCAGTATTTTTGATAGTAATGGAAGGAGTGAGACAGCTCTGTAGTTTTCCACCTGAGACGGATCCAATGTTGTTTTTTTTAAGCAGTAGAGTGATCCGTGGATGTTTCAAGGCGGTGGGAAACACGCCTGTTGTAAATAAAGAGTTCATTATGTGTGGCTGCAAGAGTTACTGCCGAGGAAATGGTATGTAGGAAGTTGGACGGTATCAGGTCCAGTGGGCATGTGGTTGGCCGAGTATCCAGTAGGAGATTGGAGACTTCCTTCTCAGACAGTGGGAGAAAAGAGGTAAGTGCGGTCCTGTCAGGTGGTGGTGGCAGCAGTTGTAGATGGCCAGGCTCAGAGTTTGAACGTCAGTGGCCCTGCAGATCCTGTTCTGATAGTAGGTGGTCTTGACGGATTTCAAGCTAGAGGTGAAAACACTTAGGAGGCTTTGATAGCTGCTGAGGGCAGAGGCATCCCTGGATTCGCGGCATTTCCTCTCTGCTGTGCTGAGCCCTGCCCTTTGTCCTCTGATGACTTCAGTGAGATGTCGCAAGCAGGCTTGGATGTCAGAGGACAGAGGTTGTTAAGAGAGGAGGCCAGTGAGAAACAGAGAGTGTCTGTGGCCTCGTTAACAGAGAGTGATGAGAAATCCTTAAGAGAAGGCATAGAGGCCAAGACTTGAGTCTGAAGTGGACATTGGAGAGCTGGATCGGTGTAAGGGACGACAGGTTTTTGGCCAAAGGAGACCCTTTGCGGAGGGACGTGAGATTGGGCCTATAACGACACTGAATTGGATGAAGAAGTGGTCTGATAGGTGAAAAGGGATGACGGTCAGTTTTGTTGTGGTGCAGTTGTGGAGACCTGTTTGAGGTCGAAGAATAACAGAAGGCTCTCTCAATGTGGAAGTTCATGTCTCCCATGACAATCTGTGGTGTTTCATCGTCAGGAATAGCAGAGAGCAGCAGGTCTAGCTCGACCACAAAGTTCCCCAGTTGGCAGCGTGGTGGGCGGTAAATGATGACTACAATCAGTTTAGCTGGAAAAGTAACCATGATTGAGGGGTATTCAAAGGAGAAGATGTTGGTTTGCAGAGATTCTTTCGCAGCACATGGTGTGTGAGGAGGAGGAGTATAGAAAGGATTGACCAGTCAGTGTACTAACGCTACACTGAAGCCGTGTAGTCAAATACCAAGTTGTATCACGGCTGAATCCGCCCAGTTTGGTTGAGCCGACATGTCAGCCAATAAGAAAGCAGCAGTCTCGAGAGTAAAACTAACAGATACTCAACCGGTGAAAGTAAGACTTAATCACAAATCAATTCAAACAAAAGTGCCAAGAAACTTACTCACCTTATGTTGCAATCTACATAAAAATCAGTGCTATAGTACAAACGATTGTTAATGAAAAGGACATCTGTATTAAAAGAAGTAACCTAAGCCTGCTTTTAAATCTGACAAACCTCTGTAAGAACTAGTATGAAGCAAGTGTTAACTTACATAAATGATCAACACACCTGATTCTCGATTATCTCTTGAATCCACTCTTGGTCTGTCCATGCTGAGGTCTCCTCCAAATCTGTGTACTCTCCCACTTGGAGGTCAGAGTGAGTCCTGACTGCAGCTGCTTGCTGAACTACAGACAAATCTGGACAATGTAGTCCAGAGAAAACGTAAAACTACTTGGAAAAATGTAATTCAAGTTAAATCATTGCATGGATTTGCATTTAAATGAACTGAAACTTAAAAGTGAACATACCCTTTTCTACATTTATTTTATAGATTAAAGTGACACAAAAGCACATGTAAACTGTAACACATCAACAAAACACACAACAATAGCAGGCATTGTCAATTGCAGTTACCTGTGTTCACCAGAAACACAGTCCTCTTCGCATTTTCTTGGTAATGTCCACGGATTTGGTGGGAGAGCTCTTTTGTTAGAAGTACTGCAATAAAGGTCTTCCCTGAGCCAGTATTCAAGCAGACGATAGTATTATGTTCTAGAGCTGCTTCAAGAAGTTCTACCTGTGGAGGAAGGTACAGGTTGATGTCAGCTTAAATAAATACAATACTAATCGATGACAACAATAGAACTGAAATGAATCACTGTGATGGCTAGTAAACACTTCCATAGGGATGGCAGCTCTTACCTGATATTTCCTAGGTGTATAGATGTTATCATGGATAGCCTCCTGCTGCCAAGGCAGACCAAAGAACGGCCCCATGGGTGAAGTGGCAGGGGTGACAAGCTGTAGGCCTGCCATGCTTCAAAGCGGTGGAGCTGGTCTCCTCCAGTCGTCCACTTTATCTCATTTCATCATCCTCTTCTTTTCAGAAGTTCACTGGCAGAGAAGGTGCAGATATTGAGTTAATGCAGTGCAAGTCGAGGGCAGAAATGGAAAATGGGCAGGTGGGGTTGCCTGGGGTGCTTTGTAAAATCATTAGTGAACTGCTTATCATTACTTACTTTGTGAATAAATGTAACTCATTAAAAACTGAAATATTTTGTGAATCTTCTCTTTTAGAGTGTCAAAAGAATGAAATGTTGGCTGGGAATTTTTGTGCCATTCACCAATCACTGGAAGCAGAATTGGCTGATACTGATGACAGTGCCCATTTGAAGCCTTCTATTTATGATGAGAGTCCAGACATGAAAACAATGATATATTGATATTGGCACATGATCATAGCACCCTCTTTTGGCAACAGGAAGTAACATTTTTTGGATTATGATGTCCTGCTCCTAGCCGGTTCACCATATCAACTTCAAAATAGGTCAGGAAAGCCTCAGAGTAATGATGATGCAGTGTTATAAAGACGGTGCGTTTAACTTAAACGCTATAGCTCTGGCGGCGTGGTGAATTTTGAGTACTCGCCATGAACAGGAAGTGGCTCTAACTTGAGCATCAATTGACCAAATTGACCCAAATTTGTCACGTGTGATCAGAGTCCAGGCCTGAACACGGCCATGCATCACATACTGACAAATTGGCATGGCGCCCCCCATTGGCAACAGGAAGCAACATTTGTTATGCAGTTTTTGACTTAGCCCCCGCAGTAGGTTTATTTTAGAGAGGCAAAATTCAGTACACAGCTGTAACATGTGGAGATGTACAAAAAAAGCCTCCAAGACCCATGTCTTAAAACCAACAGGAAGTCGGCCATCTTGAATTGAATGAAGAAATTGAGGGTGCTTTGGGCCATTATTTGGCTCCGTACTTTAACAAGCTCCTCCTAGAGATTTAACTCAATTGACTTCAAACTGGGTCTGTACCATCATAAGGCCTTTGGGATCAAAAGTAATCAAAAGCTCTCTAGTTAGTTGCACTATGTGGGCGTGTCATGGATGCAAAATATGGTGTTTTTCTATGAAACACAAGACTGTTTAACTTGCCCTTACATTTTCTGATCTGTCCTAAATTTGTCACGTGTGATCAGAGTCCAGGCCTGAACACAGCCATACATAAGTACTGACAAATTGTCATGCCGCCCCACATTGGCGACAGGAAGTAACATGCTTTATGCAGTTTTTAGCTTAGCCCCTGAAGTAGGATCAAGTTAGAGAAACTACATTTAATGGCAAGATACATAATCATTCACACATAATCATATTGCCCCCCAGTGGAAACACAAAGCTTTTTTTAATGTGCAATGTCATGCTGCGAACCATGAGATCCACCTCAAAATTGGCTCTTCCTGACAAGAGAGAATGCTACTGACTGTGAAAACCCAGGACAACATGCCAGTGTCCGGTGGTTGCAGAAATGCTTGGCTGCATCAGCCGAGTCCCGCAGCCACCCCAATGTGAGTGGAGATGCAAGGACCCATTCAACGCTGCTTGCAGCTTTAATTAAAAACAGTTTTTATATTTTCCATGTTCATCTTATTAAAATTGACTTGTTTATGTTCATAAAAGGTTGAACTAATCTCTAGTTTCTTCAGTTTTCAGTGCCGATGCTTTAAAATTGTCAGTTTAAAAAACAATATATAAATCGTGATAATAATCGAGATTGGACGATATGGAAAAAATACATCTTGATCATTTTTTTTGACATATCGCCCAGTCCTAGCCTGGCGGTCTCCGGAGAAATGCCCTGTGGCTGAACCTGTCAGGCTTAGGGGATGCCCAAAAAGAGCCTTGGTGGGTCCAATTCGATTTCGCTTCAGTACTAGGTCCGCTCTGCTCTGTCTTACAACGCTCGATTGTCCCTCAACTTTGTCCCGGGCATGGTCCTGGGTTTGTCCTCCAATCGGCGAACAGGAGGCGTGGCTGAGAATAGTGACGTACCTGGTCGAGTGACAGCTTCCATTGTAGTCAGGAAGCTGCTGGAAGACCATGGAGGCTAATGAAGCTGGTTGTAGTGTATTTATTTCTGTTTTATTTATCTAGGATAGTTTAATATTTCTTTTCCACACTTAATATTCTAGAGATTTTAAAAGTAATTGCATTGGAAAAGGATGTACTTGGATTTTTTGGCTCTAAAATCATTAAATCAGGGTATAAAATGGTCCTAAAACGATATCAACGGTACCATTGGATTGTTTCTGGGAAAATATATCGTCCTAAAAAATGTGCTATTGTGACAGGCCATCTAAAGCACATTTTACACTTAACAGCCAATTTCTGGTACTGATTGCAACTCCCTGCTTGCCAATACTTGTTTTAAATATTTATTATAACTAATTTTCACTCATTTTATGTCCCAAGGCAGTATATGTGACTTGAGGTTTTTGTTTGTCAAACCAATTTCCGGGCTACACAGTGGTGTAGTGGTTAGCACTTTCACCACATTGCAAGAGGATTAATTAGGTTTAAGGTTGGGTTTAATTGGTAAATCTCGATTGCCCATATGAGTGCATGAGAGTGTGAATGTTGTCTGTCTTTGTGACTCTGTGTCAGATAGGGAAAAGTCTCATTTAGATGTTGGAAATAGCTTTTAGAGATGGAGGAGAGTCTTGAGACCAAAAGCATTGAATTGGTGAATGGGCTGGAACAATACTGACAGAATCAATGTCCAAGGAAATATACGTACAGGTAATAACTGAGACTTTCTGGAGAAGCAGACAACACTTAATCTGGGCTTCATCATATATCTCTTAATCAACTTGGGATGCTTCCTCACATTTAGCTGGAAACGGACCTGAGAAATCAAAAAGAGAACACTGTTATAATAATGCATTTCAGACATGGTACAGGCATTGAAAAGTTTCCAAGATGTTTAGTTAAAAAAATGACAATGAAAAAGTTATTCCGTCTGTAGAAAGCAGTTATAAACTGATGTATGTAGGCTTCTGAATTGCCTAAAAAATAACAACACATGTGCTGCTTCTGTTACTCATGTGTTAAAACTGTGAATAAAACATCTCACCTCTACACAAATGGGAAGTGTCAGGATTTCTGACTGGGTTCCTCGGCTCTGCAAAAACAAGAGCAGAAAGTAAAATGAGAAGTGCCGGATTATGATTAAATGTACATTGAGCAAAGGGAAGAAGGATCCATCAGTACAACAACGCAGGCTTTTCCACAGATTTTTCTAAAGAATTTTTGGGGGGCATTTTTATGCTTTATTTGACAGTGGAAGTGCAGATAGTGAAGGGGGAAGACATGCGGGAAAGGGCGCTGAGCCGGACTCAAACCCGGGCCGCCCGCTAACGAGGCCAACACCTCAGGGGGGTGCGCCACCCCCACCCCCCCTTTCCACAGATTTTTAAGGCCCAAAATTACCACCATAGCAAGACTACAGAGAGAATCCCCCACAACTCTAACTTGCTATGATTGGTGCAGAAGCAAACACCAATATTTGGGCAGTTGTAAGCAGACGTCAGCATGTATATCGCTCCCTTCTATCTCTTTAATTGCACACATCTTACAGTACATCAGAAAATAAAACTACAACCATAGGCACAGAACTTCATGGTTCACC
>CAFUXE010000835.1:319657-332842 GCA_903364295.1 Serranus cabrilla | reverse complement strand
AAGATGCTGCAGATGTTTTATCAGTCTGTGGTGGCAAGTGCTGTTTTATGCTGCAGTCTGCTGGGGAGGCAGCATCCGACACAGAGATGCCAGGCGGTTGGACAGACTGATCAAAAGAGCTAAAGGAAGTAACATGCTTTTTGCAATTTTTAGCTTAGCCCCTGAAGTTGTACAGCTCCCAGTCAGTAGTGTTTTTGTGTTTGTCCTGTCACTTCCTGTTTTATTTTGTCATCCTTCCTCCTGTTTCATGTCTGGTGTCTTTACTTCCTGTTCCCTCTTTTTCCGCTCATGTGATTACCTTCCCCCGCCCTAATGTGTTTTAGCTGAGTCTTGTTATCTCCTCCTTCCAGTGTGTATATGTACCGTGTGCTCCCTGCTGTCCTGCCAGTTTCTCATCTTCCTTTGTGAGTTACTTACCAGCGTTTTCCTGCCTGATGCTACCCAGCTTGATCCGTTTCCTGAGCCTGCCTGTTCTGTGTCAGTACCTGCCAGCATTGCTAATCGCTCTCTGCCTATCCCTAGTGAGTGCCTTTGCCTTTCAGTCCTGAAAGCCAGTTCTAACCCACCTGTTTGGTGGTCTGCCTCCTGTCTGTTCCTGTCCCGGATCTTGGACTATTGCAACAGCTCATCGGAATACTCCTGGTATTCTTTAAAGACTTTTCTGTAAATTCACATTCTGTCACTGGGTTGTACATTTGGGCCCTCCTGTCAATACCCCGGTATGACAGAAGTAGGTTCAAGTTAGAGAAACCAATTTTAATGGGCAGATACATAATCATTCACACAATAATAGCGCCCCCCAGTGTAAACACAAAGCGACTTTTTTTAATACTGCAATGTCACCCCCTGAGCCTGGTTCTGCTCAAGATTTCTGCCTCTAAAGGGAGTTTTTTCTTGCCCCTGTTGCTCATGGTGGATCTGTTGGGTTCTTCTCTGTAAATACCTATTTTAAAGAGTAAGGTCTAGACCTGCTCTGCATGAAAAGTGCCTTGAGATAATGTTTGTTGTGAAATGGCGCTATATAAATAAAATTGAATTGAATTGAACATGCCAGTGTCCGGTGGTTGCGGAAAAGCGTGGCTGCATCAGCCGAGTCCCGTAGCAACCCCAATGTGCGTGGAGATGCGAGGACCTGTTCAATGCTGCTTGGAGCTTTAATCTTATTATTATTGCTATTTATTATTTATTATTTTACCCTCTGGCTCCAGGAGGCGTGGGATACCCAGGCTAAAGTGGGCTATCCTGAAGCCATCCTCCAGATTGTCCTTTGCGTTCCTCAGCAGTGCCTTCCTCATGTCCACCAGGCTAGGGTCAATGGACTTAATGACAGCCAGGAATGCCAGACCACTTGTCCAGCTCTTCCCGAAGTCCTGCACTGCAACACCATACCTATGACAGGACACATTCCGCGGTCAGTCCAGAAAGACCACAAAACAAGCTAAAAGTACACACCAGTTAATAATCTTTATAAGAAATGGCAGACCACACTCACTTGCGTGTTCGCTTCTGTACCCACTGCAACAGTTTCTTGATGGCCTTGCTTTGTTCTCGCATAACTGTGGATGCCGACTGTCTCTCATTAGATGGCATGCTGCAGTTGGACGTGTCAGGTTCAGAGTTGGTGGGGATGGAGGATAGGCTGGAGGAGGAGGGGAACTGGCTCCTGATGTTCCCAGTGAGCTCCTTAATCTGGAACGAGAAAGAGGTTTGGAATATATTCCCCTTTAGTCAATCGTGTTATTTCTCAATTCAGCTGTTATTTATCCATGTCTTTTGCAGATTATTTACACAAGTATTTTTACCGAAAGTCTACTGAAAGTGACGTAGAGAGAGCTGATGAAATCAACCAGTTTTTCAATAGATTCAATACAGCGACCTCAGCCAATTCCAGTGCTGCTTCTCCTCCTCCTCCTCCTCCTCTTCAGCATGTGTACATCTCCAATGNTACACCTGAGCCTCCACCCTTGTCTGTAACAGAGATGTGAGGTGAGGTTGGAACTGGGAAGACTTTGCTCAGGGAAGGCTGCTAGCCCAGATGGTGTGTCTAAGGTTGCTCAAAGACTGTGCTGCCCAACTGTGTAAATTCTCCACAAGATTTTCAACCTCACTCTACAGTTAGGGCGAGTGCCGGATCTGTGGAAAACTTTCTATGTTGTGCAGTTACCAAAAATATAACGTCCAACTGAAATAAATGACTACAGACCGGTGGCCCTCACTTCTCACATTAGGAAGACCTTGGAGCAGCTGATTCTACGCCTACTCAGAGCTGCAGTTTGCATACAAACAACACATGGGAGTGAATGATGATGTCCTTTACATGCTCCATTGTGCCCTTGCTCATCTGGAGGAAATTGGCGCTTATGTGAGAATCATGTACTTAGATTTTTCAAGTGCATTCAACACCATCCAACCCAACATACTCAAAAACAAGCTCGCAGAGATGGGAGTGGATCTTTCCTTCATCTCCTGGATCACAGATTACCTGACAGGAAGGCCACAGTATGTCAGCGTGGGGAACTGTGTTTCTGGGACATTAATGAGCAGCAAAGGGGCTCCACAAGGGACTGTTCTGGCTCCATTCCTGTTCACACTGTACACAGCGGACTTCAAATACAACTCTGAGTCCTGCCATATCCAGAAATACTCGGATGACAATGCTATTTTGGCGTGTATCAGGAATGGACAGGAATCTGAATATAGGGATCTGATAAAAGCCTTCAGTGACTGGAGTCACAAGAACCATCTCCTCCTGAACACCTCAAAGACGAAGGAAATGATTATAGATTTCCGCAGGTTCAAGCCCCCTCTTCAGAAAGCGAATACTGGTGGGGTGGACATCAAGGTGGTGCCAAGTTATAAATATCTCGGTGTTTTCCTGGATAATAAGTTGGACTGGCCCCTAAACACAGACGCTCTCTACAAAAAGGGGCAGAGCCGCCTCTTTTTCTTAAGGTACCTCAGATTTTTTTACATCTGTAGTAAGATGCTGCAGATGTTTTATCAGTCTGTGGCGGCAAGTGTTTTATGCTGCAGTCTGCTGAGGAGGCAGCATCAGACAGGCGGTTGGACAGACTGATCAAAAGAGCTGGATCTGTGATTGGAGTCAAGCAGGACACACTGGAGGAGGTGGTGGAAAGATGCACCGTCGAGATGTTCGAGGCCATCATGAATTGCCCGAATCATCTGCTGCACAGCACCTTTGTGGATCGGAGAGGCAGCAGTGGACGGCTCCTCTCTCTCCGTTGCAAGACAGAGAGATTCAAGAGATCCTTCACTCCAACAGCCATCAGCCTGTCTGATTCAAGAGCCATCAGACTTGATTGATCAGTCCCTCTCGGCAGATCGAAGACCAAAGTTATGTAAATGGTGTTAGTGTTTCTTGTACAATGTTACCAGTAATCTCAGTTTAGACCTGGCAGTGTAGACTGCTTCACAGAGTTGAATGGCTCCAGCCTGTGTGACTGCAGAGATAATTGTTTCCTTATGGTGTCTGTATGAGGCATTGAACCACAGTGTGGATTACATAAACCACAGACAGAGCTGCACTTTGATGCGCTTTTGTGAATGGAAATGCTGTGAAGTAGACACTTTATTCTTACTGTTGAATGAATTTTAAGTAAAAAGAGAGGCAAAGGGAAGGAGGGGGAATGGAAACTAAAAGTACAGATGAGAGTGGAAGAATAGGTTTTAAATGGATGGTCATATCAAAAAATGGCAGATAGTGAGATTACCTGAAAGAAGAGGATGATGTTCCAAATGAGCCCCAAGATGATGGAGGGGTTTCCATCAGCAACATCAGCTGCATCGATACTGACCAGCTTTACCTGGGGACATGCACAGTCCAACAGTCAATCAACAAGCACTAGGTAGACATGTCTTCATACCACCTGTTGTGGTACTCACATTTCTCTCCTCGAGGAAAGACAGGACCTTAGCAATGTTGTTGAGTCTGAAAATGCGATGGGCGGACTTCTTGAACCCATGAAGCTGGAAGATAATTGAGAATGAGATAAGTATTATTGAATAGTATAAAAACTGCCAACTGGCACAGAAAGTCTGTGCAGTTACTATTGGGGATATATCTCCGATTAAACACGAAGTGGGAGAGTCTGACCATCTTGCAGCCAGAGAGTTCCTCCAGCAGCACCATGAGGATGTGTCCATCCTGTATGTCCTGGAAAAGGTCATGAACCTCAATAGGTGGGTCAAACTGAAAAGATAGGGAAAGAATGGTGAAAGAGAGAGACAGGGAGGGAGAGAGAGAGAGAGAGGTGAGAATTAGTGCTGTGAAAAGTCAATCAAACAGCAGATCAATGAAAAATGAATCTGCAACTATACTGAACTGTTGTTATCCTTTTTTAAGGACACATATCAGATATTTGCTGATTCTAGATTACATGTGAGGATTTCATTTTTCATCATCCTCTTTAGATTTTAGATTTTATTCTCCCCAGGTGGAAATTCATTTTCATAGCACTGCACATGCAGACAACAGCAAAGAACACAGACAATCAACAAATAACATCACACAACAAGAAAAGTACTTGGAGAGCGCAGACCTCCACCAAGACAACAGGGGCAGTTATGCAATAATATACGGATTAGGGCTGTGCCTAACGATGATTTTTTTTTTTTGATTAGTCTATCGATTAATATAACAAATGAAACCTAAATTTGAATTTTAAAAACTTGTCATTTATATTCCAATATTATATTCAATCATTTTATTTTGAAACAAACAAATAATACTAACAAATTATGCACTGCAGGGCATTATTCCCCAGCTGTTTTAACTGGTAATCTATGTTTTACAATCAATATAGAGTCTCTCTACAGAGCATTATCTCATCCTGAAGAAACAGACACATAAAGTATGTGGGAACTAAAGATAAATGGCATATTAAAATGAGTATAACTTCTATATCACTGCTGTGTTATATTAATAATACATACACTGACAAAATAATTCACAGTATGTAATATCAACACTTTCCCTGAACTGGAGTCAGTATTTCTACTTAAATACAGGACTTAACAAATGTAATGGTTGTGACACAGGTTTTGTCTGTCTTTTGAGATCGCTAGGGATGCGTCCGCCTCAAGTGCTCGTGCATTGCAGCCTTACTTTCATTATTCATTCATCATTCATTATATTAAAGAGTGTATTTTAGGAGTACACTGACATTGAAATATGTCACCCAACAGATGGTGTCAGTAAGTGAAGGCAATATGGCCACTGACGCGATAATATAAATTTGCAATATAAATTCAAGACGGTGTTCCGGATCACAGATTGCCGCCAAAATCAAATCACCTATTCCTTGTCCCAATACACACATTGCCCGAAAATGTCATCCAAATCCGTGCAGAACTTTTTGAGTTATTTTGTACACAGACGCACAGAAAGATAAAATGCTGGCGATCACATAACCTCCTCCCTGGCCCTTGGCCTTGGCGGAGGTAATAACACAAGACATGAAGACATAACACAGTACCCATGACATGATAGTAAAGTGCATATATGTGTTGATGTTTTTCTTCTTCGCAAATAACTGATAAAGAAATTAATGGTGAGTTGCAGCCCTGGATAGAAAATAGGATAATTCACAGAAATGGATACCATGACAGGAATGTATTATTTTATTTATTTAAATGTAACGCCCTAATATATACAGCCTCACCCCGAGAGTTTACGACACCGAAGGACGCATGATGGCCAAAATGAGAGTTTTTTTTCACACAGGTAGTAACGAAATCATGATCGAAATAGGTATTTCAAGCAGGTACAGACATGCGCAGCGACAGAGGTTTATGAAATAAAAGTAGACTTAAAGCTTTTATAGCTTTTTGGTTGCAAGACATAAACAAGGCAATCAGAGATGGCAGACTTCACCCCACTAACCAGTTAGAGTGCAGCGCCCTCTGTTGGCCAGAGGATGTTTATGCATCGGAAACACAGACAGACAGACAGACACTGCCGCCCAAAACAATACTTTAAGTAACAATGTTTTAAAGTAAGTTTTCCAAAAGAAGAGGAATTTCTCAGAGGAAGAAATTAAAACGCTGACGTTCAACAGGTGCAACAGAACCAATTGGATTTGTTTGGCAGCATAAAAAGTTTTATCAAAGGAAATCAGTGCAGCGGTCAGCAGAGCAGCAGGGGACAAATCAAATTCCCGGAGAGATTGGAATAATTAATTTATACATCCACGATATGTATAGCCTCAAAGCCTATATAATATGCAAATTATACGGATACAATGGAGATATATTAATATAAGAACACTAATAGAAAAACTTATATTAAATTCTTAACATTTAGTAGCAATTCTGTCCATGACAGACCAGGGGTGTGTGTGGCAATTCTTATTGGACATGACACTCCGCCGGTGTGCGTGCCGGATAGCGGTGGTGTGTCACCATTTAACAAACAAACACCACAGTTTTATCTACTCCATGCATCGATACAACAGCCTATAAGAATGATAAGACTCAGACATGGGGACTTCACGCTGCGACCAGAATGTGAGATCTGATCGTACCCTCCGCTCACATCCAAATTGATAAATGCCATGTCTGGCATAGAAATTATCGTACGACCACTTTTTCGCCATAAGCACGTTTCGTAAATGAGGGCCACTGTGTCCATACTGAGTAAAATCAAATACACCAACAGCTAACGCAAGAGGAAACCATGCAGATTTATCTTCTATCTCAAATCAGTTAGTAACCCACAGAATACACTACCTGAGTGCACATTTAATCCTGTTAAAACAAGTCATTACTAACTGAACTTGTCTGAATACCATGGTAAATGGATGTACAATGGCAGGAGGGGGTGAAGCGACTGGAACTTTCCAAGATGACAGAAGACAAATGTATGATTGTAAATTAGTGGGTCAGAGATTTGATGCTGGGCCAAACCGTGAGTAAGAGAAGAGAGGCTCATTGTATGAGAAAACAAAAGATTTGATCAGACGCTCAGACTCTCAACTCAACCGGACTCACCCCCCGTCAGGGGCTGCAGACAAAAAGGAAAGAGAGGCTCAGGAGTGAAACTGCAGAATTTCTTGAATTGCAACTATGGCAGGCAATGAAACCATTATTTTCATTTCATAGTGCAGACATCTGATATGAGTAGCCCATCAAGGTACAGGTAGACTGCACATCAGCAAGGAAAGGAAAGGAAAACACTTAACATCAATCCAATTAACTGATGCTATACTATTCTGTACATACAGAGCTACATAAATAAAAATTGACTTGACTTGGAGACTTCCGGTTGAGCTAATCATGGAGTAAGACGTTGTCGAGGACGCTTTCACACACTTTGCTTTACATACTTTTTTATTTGCATGACTTGTGTCACACTGTTTTTGTTTTTTTCAGAAGTTGTGTTAAGTTACAACTTTATTACCTGGTTTAACTTAAAAATGGCAAATAGAAGCAGAGGTGGACGTCAAGCTACACAAACTGTACTCCTGCCTTGTTCTCAGGTTGCGACCTTGGCCCCCGGGTTATACCCCTCCCTGCTCAGAGTGCACCTCTGCCCCACCTCAAGCGCCTGGTGATACCTCAGCCCTGAATCTTGAGCTCCTTGCTGAGATGTGTAAGGAAATAGCGGATATTTTCAAAACTAAACTACATGCTGCTCTCGGTGAGGATTCTGTGTTTCCACCAGAAAATGTGTTAGTTAAAGCGGTGTCTGTGCATGTTTGTGTGTGTAAACACGCGCTCCTGGGTTTTGGTGGGCGGTTACGGGGCATATACTGTACTATCTTGAGATCAGGGATCATGTGGTACTACTTTGTCACAACAGTCAAATATATATATATTTAGAGCAGTGTCCATTTAAGTTTATTGAATGTGCATTTTTCTACTATTGTAACAAATATATTTTATTTATATTTGTACAATGATGTGACCATAGACTGGATAAAAGATGGACGTAGTCACCGTGACGTCACCCGTTGGTTCGTGTACTGCCCGTTTGAAACACTGAATTCAGCGTTACACTTGTCGCCATCTTAGTTTCGGAAACTGGAGGTAGACCATATTTGGACTGGGGAGGAGGGAGAGGTGGATCTACGGGTGGATCTGACTGACGACCAGGGACACTGCACTACACGCCCATCCACACCGGCAAACTGACTGAACATCGCCGCTGATAAGAAACATCTATAATACGAGGTAAACTTTTTCAAGTGTAAGTAATCTTTGTTTCTGACATTAATTGCATACATGTCCACGTTTGGCAATTATTAAATAATGGACAACAGTGACAGCAAAATGCTAAATGGGTTTTGTCAATGTCCTTAAGCAGCCAATGTTAGCTCACTTGAATTAGATATTTAACAATTATATACTTTCGGTTAGCTGCCGCTTGGCCCCTCCGCTTAGCTAATGACTAAAGGTCCATTTTGTGTGGTGTTGGTGTCGTTCGGATATTTTATGCAAACATTGGATTGATAAAATGTCTTGCTGTGCTGTTGATTGTTCTGACAGACCATCAAAGAAGTCTGTGTTCGATTTTTTTCAGTGAGTCAAATTCTATATACATTATTTATATAACCAATAACTGTTGTTTTTTATCTGGATGTGATACCCCGTTGTTCAAAATAAATGTAAAAAAGAAAAACTGACTTGACTTGAGGGAAAGTGATTTATGAACAAACTGCATCAACTGGGCACTAAGGGTTTTAAAGGACCATAACTGCCACCTTGAGCTGGATGTCACTCTCAACTCAACTCTATATATACTTATAGCACTTTAAAAACAACGACAGCTGTAACAAAGTGCTGCACATAAATAGACAAAACAACAGAAAACAAACAATAAGTACGATCCATGGTATTGTATATAATATCGGACAATATTTAAGGTGGTATCCACGTATTTATGTTATTGTTGTTCTTGTTTGATAACCTTAATGAATCTGTATATAAATATAGATAATTTAATTTGCAATTTTATTATGTAGTCTTTAAAACAAAATAGTATTTTTATAATTTGTTTGTCTAATTTATCAATCACATTTGTGTATTTATGTATTTACTTGTTTTTACCTTTGGGCTTTTATAGAACCCTTGCTTCTAGTCCCTTCCATTGACAGGATTCTCATGGGTTACCTCAGAGCATTTTTTACTGTATTTGGCCCATTGCCACCGTTCTCTCAGAGTAACACTTGGCAGCCTTGTGAAACTTTAATGCAGCACACAGGCAGTTACATACAACTGCATGTATAATTCATAAAGTGAGATGGAGAGACTTCTACTGTTGTTTTTATGTACCGCACATGTCTCAGCCCCAGTGTCAAACACATACAGCGAACATGAGGTGAGGTGATGTGAGCTTCATGGTCAGTAGTGAGGATGGAACTATTCTGGGATATGAGGTGGAGTGGTCACACAATAAGCTGTCTTGTTCCACCCAGGTTGTAACTGAATGCTCATTGAGCAGCTCTCTAATAACTAAGTGTGGAGACTAGGGCTGCAACTAACGATTATTTTAATAATTAATTCAAATTAATTGTATTGTAGTATTGTATTCAAATACCGGACTGCTATGACAACCTAATTTCCCTTCGGGGATGAATTAAGTAATCTATCTATCTATCTATCTATCTATCTATCCGATTAATGAAAAAACTTTTTTTAATTTCCACCTTTTTATTCCAAAATACAACATTTGGACTGAAAGCAAATAAGTGGCAAAAACAGGTTGCTGCTTGAATGTTCTGTGACAATAATATTAAATAATACTAATAAAAAAAACAAAATGTTTGTCAAATAGCTTCAGTAAAAAAATTAAATGTACACAAAAATCTATACAAATGTGTTGGGATTAATGGTAGTGGTGCTATGCCTCAAAGGGGGTGGCACCATAAGGGTATAAAAAGGGGTATCAGGTGGCTATCAATAGTATTAATAATTATTTATTATGAAAAATGATATGCCTTGATTTACTCTAAGTCACCTCGAAATGGGGAGCCACTCTGTAAACAGAGAAAAGATAGCCAATTTGCCTAAATCAGTCTCATAAAGTTACTAAATTATTAATTTGGAATTTTAATTAATAATTAATTTAATAATCAAATCAAATTACCACATTAATTAGCAATAGTTGAAGGAAATCCCTAGAGTTCTTTTTTATAGAAGAGGTTGACATCCCTCAGGCATGTGTAATATTAAACAGACAGCATGAAGGTTCCAAAAGAATATTTATTCCTAAAGTAAAACAAAAGTAAAACAAACATAATATACAGAGTATAAAATCTACACAATCTAATCTAAGAAGATTATTTACAGTGTAAGGCAGGGGTGTCAAGCTGATCCAGTAAAGGGCCGAGTGGCTGCAGGTTTTTGTTCCAACCAAGAAGAAACACACCTGAATCCAATCATTCTAATCACCTGAACTGTCTTCACTCAGCTGATTAATTATCAGTATCACCTGTGCTCTTGCTATGTTTGGACATATTATGCTGTATTATGTTGTGTGAGCATAAAGGGGCCAATTTAAGCATTTGTAAGCATTTTAGAATGATAATTTTTTGACAAAAATCAATATTTGGACATCCTATAATAAGGTGTATTTCATTTGACATTTTTAAATATAATATAGTATGCCATTTTTTTTTCAGTTTTGGACACACTATAATATAGTGTTTCTTGTTTCATATTTTTGGATATACTATACTATTACCCAGGTCCAACAACATTTAAAATTTTTTTGGTGAACTACACTATGACCAATTTTGGACATACTATAATTCGTTTTTTTGTCATCTAGAACAGGGGTTTCAAACTGATCCAGGAAAGGGCAGAGTGGCAGAAGCACACCTGAATCCAATCATTCAATCAGCTGAACTGTCTTCACTCAGTTGATTAATTATCAGTATCACCTGTGCTCCTGCTTGGTTGGAACAAAAACCTGCAGCCACTCAGCCCTTTACTGGATTAGTTTGACACCCCTGGTGTAAGAGAAGAAGGTGAGAGAAGAGAATGTAATCTCTGTGCCTGTGTGTGGGTGAGAGATTCAAAATGTATGCTATACCAGTTTTTCCCGTTAATTACAGTCTGTGGCGGCCCGCCGTAATCTAATCTGCCGTGACTACTATACTGAAAGTATTTTTTAACCTATTCATCATTTAAAGTTATTTTGCGGCATGTTGCCATTCCCTCAGCAGAGTGTCTGTCACCCTGTCAGTCAGTAGAGACCCCAAACCCACCTCCCCTCCTGCACGCGCATTCACACACTGAATTTACTGAGCTGCGTCCTCACATCAACAATAAGCTTAAGGTGAGCTCTAAGTCGGAGCTTTCCATTAACGCCGACCATTCACTCAGGTGCAGCCAGCTACTGTAGTAGGCTATATTATCTTCTTTTCTAATAAAATAGTTTTGATTAAGAAGTTGCGATCTAAACGAATGCAACCTGTACAGGCCAGTAAGACAAAGCTCTACAGGTGAAGTGAATGGCTCCACGTCATGACGAGTGATGCATAGTTCGCGCAACACAACAAATTGATGATGAAATTCGTTGCCAACGATTTTTATAATCAATTTTTTTCCTTGTTGCAGCCCTAGCGAAGACCATGATTATCAAACAAATGCTAATAATAATACTTTTTTTTTTATCCCAGAGGGGAAATTCATTTAGACTGATGGATCTTATTGGACAGCCTGATGGCTGTAGAAGCGAAGGATCTCCTGCAACTGAGATAGAGGAGCCATACACTGCTGCCTCTCCAATCCACAAAGGTCCTGTGCATCGGATGATTCAGGCAATTGAACATCTTGACAGTGTCTCTCTCCACTGTTTCTACTCTGTGTATTTTCTGCAGCCATCACTTCATGAAGCTGTCAACAAACCTTTTCTAAATGCAGGTTCATCCATCGGGTAAAGGTCCTCTTCTGAACCAGTTCTCTTTCAACTGAAACACAGGAAAATAATTTTTCAGTCATCAGGAAATGGAATCCAAGGCCAAAGTACTCATCAGAGAATCTGAAGAAACAAGTGCGCATGCATCACCCCTCGCCAAAGGGATATCACCGTGAAACAACAAAAACAGCATGGGACACAGTTGGCGAAATACACACAAACCAACCAACAAACACTCTCTCACTGAGTTATCTATGTTTCACTCAGAGTTTAAAGATCCTGACAGAAAATGATTTGCGGTCAACTAAAGAAACAAGACATCAAAGCATTGTATTTGAGGTGAATAATAATATTTTTTATCACAGGGCAGACACATACAACCATTCATGGTCTCATTAACTCCTACGGGCAATTTAGGGTCACCAATTCAGCCTAAGCTGCATGTTTTTGGACTGTGGGAGGCAGCCAGAGGACCTGAAGAGAACCCACGCTGACACAGGGAGAACATGCAAACTCCTCACAGACCGTCTGTGTAGCCCCTATTTCTGCACATTTTGTTCAATAATAACAAGCAAATGTTAGCATGTTGGTGAAGATTAAACCTCGTTAGCATCATCATTGTGATCATTGTCAACATGCTGATGTTAATATGTTGCATGGCTGCTTAATGGTTAACAGCATAATCTTTGTAATGATGGACCCAGCTGTGAGCGTTGTCAGGGAAGTTAAAATAGGGGATACATAGAGTTATAAAGTCGGTTTTGCTAACATAATAAAGATATATTGTTCATAAGCAATTAAAATCAAAGGTCTCAATAACCTGCTATTTTTTCTGGACTGGGAGGGGGGCTGCAGCATGTTTATTGTTGACTCCCTTGGAAAATTCCATTAATTTCTCTGCCCTCCTGAAGGAGCTTTAGTGTGCTCAGTCCACACTGACTCTGCTACACACAAGTACAGAAACCAAACATAAGGGGGAAATGCCAGCCAGAGAGGGTGGGAGGAGCTCTGGAGAGGTTACCATGGTAGCAAGGTCAGCTATTTTTCATCTTTATTGCCAGTATGGCTCACTGGAGGCACTAGGGCTAACTTTGCATTATACACACAAACAGTAACAAGAGTCTTGGCTACTGCAATGGTTATGACTGTTTCTTCCTCCACTGGAATCTTTATCTGCTTCACTGGCCTTTCATCAAGGCCAATCACACACATGTGATTGATAAAATCAGTCCATGTTGGCCTCTTAGTTGTAGAGATGTGGCATGTGGAGGGTCCACTGATTTGTACAGAGTTCGCCATCAGTG
>CAFUXE010000835.1:280407-318551 GCA_903364295.1 Serranus cabrilla | reverse complement strand
GGCTAAGCTCCTGACAGACAGATGCTGCAAAAAGTACTCTATTATATCACATGTTCTAAGGCCATGTGAATAAGGTCATCTGAGTCGAGGAGCTGAATGTGGTGTCACACAGCTGTGACAGGTTACGAGCAGAAACCAAAACTGAATCCAACTGAAAAAGAATACTAAATGCTGCACCAAGAGCCGGACACACAACCTCCCTTTTGATCATCACTGGACTCTGACAGGACAAGACTAAACAATTATTTTCCATTTCATTGAACAATTATTCATGGTAACTTGATTTGAACTGGAATTTCAACTTGTTTGCTATAGAAATACACACATAATCAAGTAGAAACATAACAGAGGCAGGTACTATTTCATCATGACCAAAATACAGCCATAATGTATAGTAAGTGAGCAGTATGGAGAGTTTAACAAGGATATATTCAACAAACTCAACTCTAACAATGATAGTGTGTCTGTGTGCAGGACCGCTCTGCCTTTATGCAAGTCCTGCTTGGAATTTATTAATGAGGCTCCCCTCATCATCAGGACCACCAGTAAGCCTTTTGAATTCATTCAACATCCACTATTCATAGCCGGGACCAAGCCAAGACAGATTGTGTTTGGTGCGGAAAGCTCAACACATCAGAATTAATGAGTTATTTGATGACATACAATCTGTATAAGATAAACAGGTTAGAAAATGGATTGATACATTTACATGTTAACATTGACGTTAATGTGAAGTTAGCACAGATTATGGCATGCACTACAACTTCAACAAATCAAAAGATGAGTGGTTTATGTCTGTATGACAAATGGTTGACTTTTGGTAAATAATATATAGAAAATTACACCTGTGCATACTGTTGTCAACAAAAAGATGAGATTAAAACAGATAAAGCAGGAATTCTACTTCTGTAAAACTAAAAGGTGGTATTGAATCTATAATATACAAAGAATTTATATTTTCCTTTATGTCTCGTTACACGTGTCTAAAATGAGCCCTCTCTGAGCTTTGGTTGGTCTTATTTGCTTGCCATGCAAACAGAGGAGACAAATCCACACAGATATGTTGAGCATGACAACTCTCATTACACATTTCTGGGTGGAGGGGAGGGCACAAATGGAGCAGCAATTAAGTGGCAATTAGCTCTGAAGGCTACAATAGAAAACACATCTTTAAAAAAAAAAACCTGGACAGGCAATGAATGACTCTTTTGTGTGGTTTGTGGCGTCAGTGTCTCTTTGCTTTGTGAGTACCAACCAAAGCACAGAAGTTAATCATCAGGAATGTGTTGGGATTTTGCACATATAAATACTGATTACAATATATAAGGAAAATACCAGGCTCAGAAGAATGCTCTGCTTCTTTACATTCTCTTATCTCCAGTTTGGTCACAAGCACTTCCCTTTCAGGCTTGTAAATCAAAAGTAGCTGTAAAGTTTGTTAGCTATTGTTGGCGCTGAGGCTTTGAAGCCACCAAGTTTGGTTCTTTGATGTATCCTTACTCGACCCCCAACATGCATGAATGAGTTAACCACTATGTCAGAGTTTGTGAGACCTGTTTCCTGGGAGGAGTCAGACCTGGAGAGAGACCTGTACATCCAAAGAGGAGACAACGCCTAAGAATAGAAGGAGGAGTTAATCCTATAAATGGGCCCCGGGTTTGTGAGACGGGGCCGATTCTCAGACTGCCTGCAGGACACAGGGGTTGTCTGCTCCGATAGGGACAGCTGACATGAGGCCCAGAGATCTCTGTTGTACATTTTGACGTACTGTAATCAATAAATCAGTTGGCATACTGAGACCTGAAATGTATGCATCTTTGTCTTCTTTTCTTGTCATCAACCAACACGCAAAGAGAGAAGTGGGATTGAGGTAATTATTAGTTTGTATATCTTTTAAGGGAGGACATGGCTTGTATCAGTACAGACTGAATTAGGCCAGTTCAGGAGAACCTTTATGGGAAATTGTGGAACACTACAGGATTTATGAGACTCTTAAGCCTTAGTTGATATTAAATAAAAAATTACCTCGAAGTATTTTAATTCTCTCTACAAATGCACAACCTGCATTTTATTTTAGTAAAGCCCATTGGGGCCAAATTTGTACAGACAATCCCAGCAAAAGGTTTGATCCCATATATGTTATATTGTAAACATTATTTATCCAGATAGTCTTGTTGAGATTGAGATTGAGGTCCAAGAACAAAAAATATTTATAATAAGATAACTGAACTAACAGCATACAAAAACAACACAATCAGGCCAGAAATCAACAATTGATTCACAACAAGTAATGATCAGTTAAAGAGTCATTAAAAAAGACATAGTTATTGGTTAATGTAGTGCAGTTACAAGATTTAAATGAGAGAAGAGATGTGATGTAGTACAGTCAAGATTCATGAATGAATATGATGATAGTTATTTCTGTTTGTTATTAAGGAAGGACATGTATGAAATGTGTACACACACACACACACACACACACACCCACACACACAAAGGCTTAACAAATTTCTTAGGCCATCACCCAATGTAAGGTTTATGCCAAAGCTGCCCTAAATTAACACTAATTACCCAAAAAAATGTTTTCTTTTTCTGTAGTAGCTAATACAGTAGGATGTAGAAGCACTTTAACCGAAATGATATTGCTAGTGCTAAAATATAATTGTTATTGTTATCTATGAATTTTCGAATTTACTGTTTTGTAAAAAAAAAACTGAAAAGAAGAGCTCCTCAGTCCAACTGTGAGAAATCTGGGAGTGACCTTTGACAGTCATCTGAGGTTTGATAAACGAATAAACAACGTCATCAGAACTTTTTTTTTTCAGTTGCGTGTCCTGGCCAAAGTTAAAATGTTTTTAACCCGTCACGACCTTGAGATAGCCATCCATGCTCTAATCAGCTCAAGATAAGCCACCTCTTCACCTGGTGGAGACGCATGATCACAACTATTCAGAGAAAAGAAAAGCCAGACCAATGCAGGGCCAACACAATGGCAACTATGGTAACCACTACACACCAAACAAAGACTACAACAGCTGTCTGCCAGAGTTACATCTCCCTGTTCCAGACTTTAAGACAGAGACGTCCAATCCACCACCCAAGCTATTTATAGCAGCCACTCTGTTGCTTCTGGAAACCAACAGACAGAGATTTTAATGAAGAGCTATTAAAGAAGATGTTTACAGACAGCACTAGTCTACTCTACAGTCCTAAACACAACAAGTTGATGGTTATAAGTAGTCTTCGTTTGGAGCATGACTGAATTAATAAGTATAGCTACATTTGCAAGCACTTCCTTGTATAAAGCTATTAAGTGTAGGGATGGATTCATTTGCATATAATTAAATTCTAATCAAATGTTCTGAGGAAATATGAATCCCTTTTAACCCCTTCTCAAATTGTATTAAGTTTCCTTTTCACCATTTGCAAATATCTGAAGGCAAATTACCTTGAATGGCAGATGTATACAACGATTGTGTTGTCTGAAAAGGTAGAAAGTCCTAGATGATGCTCACTACCTGTAATTACACCCTGAAAATTAGCTGTACAGCAGAAGACATTGAATCAAATGTGACACTCAGTGAACAGCTATAGCTTAGGCTGCTGTGCTTAACAGCTACAAGCCTCACAACAGATACTGAAGCGGCAAATTCACAACTGTCAATCAGGTAAAAATGTTGATTTGATATGAATCAAAGTTGAATGGGAGAATTATGAAATGAAGTTCTAGCGAAAGTTCAGTCAGACAGACTATCTCTTTCCATGCTTCCATTGTTCAAGTTGTACTCTAGTTGTATTCTCACACATTAAGCTTCCATAAATTATTATTATATATCCTTGCTCATACACTTTATTGCAATCACATTATTAGCTCTTCTCATCAGCTGATCATATATCCAATAGCTCAGCAACACACCTAATTTGTAACCCTCATCTTGCTGCTGCCTCTCTTCTTGTTAAATACAAATATAATTTGCTACAGTTATTATATATCTGTTATAATAATTCAATATTCATTTATAAGCTTCCCAAGATATCTGACACATCATGTGTCAAAATAAACTTTTGTATTAACCTCACTCTCTAGTCTCTCTTGATTGAACAGACTTGAGTTGATTAGATCATTTGTCTATAAACAAGAGTCTTCAGTCTGTTGGTCTCGCACTGATGGTGATACAGTGGTGTCACAGAAAGACGGGCCTTTTTCACTCTCTATAATCCTTTGGCTGAATACAGACACCTGCTGCACAGATTGTATCAACAACACAACAGACAAACTTTTTATTTAGTGTTGCCGATGTGCACTGTCGACAAACAGTCCTCCATGCAAGGACAAAAAGATGAACTCAAGACATCTTGAGTAGCTCACATAGTGACATAACTAAACATTTTTTGGAGTTGGCATTTATCCAACAGAACACAGAAGCTCACGTCCCTCACTGTGTGTAAGGCTGGGCTCCTGGAATACAAACATAGGAGCTACTTCAAACAAAGTGCATTTATAGAGAGAGTTCACTGTTTGGACGAACATCTATATCAATTAAGACATGTTGTGTCAGGTCATCTGAGCCACAACAAGAGGTGGTACTGGTTGACCAATCAAATCACACATATTGTGGTAATCAATAAAAGCAGGACTTTGCAATGACACTCTTTTATTGTGCTACAGTGTTAAACTGAGAGTATCCTCGCTTCGGGTTCTGCCTAACCGGATGCCAATTAGAGCCACAATTTTTTCCCATTCTGATAAAACTGTGAAAAGGAATGCCTGCAGATGTTCTGGAACCACCCACACAAATTCAGAGCTCAGACTCAGGAGATGAAAGACACAAAGTGAAAGATGTTCTTTAACACTTCTCTGCACTTCCATTAGAGCAGTTGCACAACCAAAACCTTACTGAAACTCTATCTGCCCCCCGACCACTTAAATCAATCAAATCAGAAGTAAACAGAAGAGGGGCTGTGCATGAAAATTAAAACAAATGCTGCAACCACAAAATATAATTAAAGCTGCAAGCAGCGATGAACGGGCCTGAGCAGAGTGGAGCGGTCTGGGGAGCCGCCTGACGATCACAAGAAAACAACCTACGACAAAAGAGGTCACGAGTTATAAAAGTAGCAAAGTAAGTATCCAAGGTAAGGGGGCGGGGTAATCAATCAGTCGTTAAACAGGGACTCTGCTGAGTATGATGACACCTCATACAAATCTCTACGACAATCGGTTCATGAGTTACTAAATGGGGCGTGGCTAAAGCACAAGGGGCGGGGCTTTATGACATATTGTTATGCAGATGTGTTCAGGACTGGACTCAAACTCTAACAATCTTATCATAGTTTGCCGCCATGCCACGCCCACATAGTGTGACTGCCGGTAGAGCTTTTGATCATTTTTGATCCCAAAGGCCTTAAGATGGTACTGACCAAGTTTGAAGCTGATCGGTTTAAATCCCTAGGAGGAGTTCGTTAAAATACGAGGCATACGGATGGCAAAAAATGGCCTTAAACGCCATGTTCAAGTCAAGATGGTCGACTTCCTGTCAGGTTTGGGGTATGGCTCCAAGAGGCTTTTTGGTGCATCTCCTCATGTTACATATGTGTACCAAATTTCATGACTCTACGTGAAACCTACTCGGGTCCTCGCCGACCCTTGCGGTCGATGTTCGGACCCAAATTATAACTAATTTGAAAGCCTTGGTCTTAGTCTTTCACATCCAACCTGAAAGATTATTGGTATTATCCACATGGACGTGCTTAATGACAGCCTTAGCACTGCATTTATCTCATTATTAGACTTTATTGGTTTCTTTCAGTGTGTACAAAAACCACACCCTCGACCTTGTTCTGGCCTATGGATTGAAATTGAACATTATTAGTTCCTCACAAATTGATCATGTTGTTGATAGTGTTGCAGGCTCATTACGAACAACACTTGACTTTTTTGCCCCTTTGAAGAAGAAGTCTGTAAAACATAGGAGGTTAGCACCATGGTATAACTCCGATACCCGCAAATTAAAGTAAACGTTGCGAAAACTTGAAAGAAAAAGGCATATCGCAAATTTACAAGACTCTTGCTTAGCCTGAAAAGATAGTCTTACAATATATAGGAAGGCCCTGCGCAATGCCAGATCAAACTATTACTCATCATTAATAGAGGAAAATAAAAAACAACACTAAGTTTCTTTTCAGCCAGGCTGACAGAAAGTCACAGCTCTACTGAGCCATGTATTCCTACAACACTCAGTAGTAAGGACTTTATGAGCTTCATTAAAGACAAAATTCATCCTTGCTTTTCCTCAAATGGCACCAATGTACCTTAAATACAGGAATGCCAGAAACAGCCACAAAATCTGGCTTATACTTCGACTGCTTTTCTCCCATTGACCCTCACCAACTAATTTTGGTGATTTCCTCATCCAAACAAACAACTGACCTGACCCCATCCCAACTAGGCTGCTGAAAGAAGCTTCACCTTTTGTCAGCACAGCTCTACTAGATTCGATCAACATGTCTCTACTAACAGGATATGTGCCACCATCCTTTAAACTAGTTGTAATTAAACCATTTCTTAAAAAGCCTACTCTCCAAAAAATAAAAAAAATAAAAATCCAGAGGTTTTAGCCAACTACAGACCTATATATATATCTCTCTAAAATCCTTGAGAAAGCAGTCGCCAACTGGCTAAGTGACTTCCTTCATACCAATAGCTTATATGAGGACTTTCAGTCAGGTTTTAGAGAGCATCATAGCACAGAGACAGCACTGGTGAAAGTCACAAATTACCCTTTAATTGCTTCAGACAAAGGACTTGTTCGATCTTAGCGCTACATTTGATACCATTGATCATCACATCCTTCTACATAGACTGGAGCATGAAATTGGCATTAAAGGAATCACGCTGAACTGGTTTAAATCCTATTTATCAAATTGTTTTCAGTTTGTTCATGTTAATGATGAGTCATCCCGGCACGCCAAGGTTAGTCATGATGTTCCTCAAGGTTCTGTGCTTGGGCTGTTATTATTCACCTTATATATGCTTCCTTGAGGATAAATTATTCGTAAACACTGCATAAACTTTCATTGTTACACAGATGATACCCAATTATACTTTTCAATGAAGTCAGAAGAAACCAATCAACTAACTAAACTCCAAGCATGTCTCAAGGACATTAAAACCTGGATGACATGCTATTTTCTGCTATTAAACTCAGATAAAACTGAAGTTATAGCACTTGGCCCAAAACACTTTAGAGATGCACTATCTAATGATAAAGCTAGTCTATTCTCATTAACGTGGCCTTCAGCACCACTGTCAGGAATTTGGGAGTTATCTTTGATCAAGACATGTCCTTCAACTCCCACATAAAATACATTTCAAGGACCGCCTTTTTTCACTTATGTAACATTACAAAAATCAGGCCCATTCTGCCTCAAAAAGACGCAGAAAAACTAGTCCATGCTTTTGTTACTTCCAGGCAGGACTACTGTAATTCTTTATTATCAGGCTGTCCAACTAAGACTCCAGCTGATCCAGAACTTGGCAGATGTACTGACAGGAACTAAGAAAAGAAACATTACTCCTATATTGGCCTCTCTGCACTGGCTCCCTGTAAAATCAAGAATAGAATTTAAAATTCACCTACACACCTTCAAAGCTCTTAATGGTCAGGCACCATCATATCTCAAAGAGCTCATAGCACCCTATTACCCAACTAGAACACTGTGCTCCGAGAATGCAGGGTAACATGTAGTTCCTAAAGTCTCCAATAGCAGAATGGAAGCCAAAGCCTTCAGTTATCAAGCTCCTCTTCTGTGGAATCATCTTTCCGTTTGGTGCAGGAGGTGGACACCCTCTCTACCTTTAAGAGTAGACATAAGACCTTCCTTTTTGACAAAGCTTATAGTTAGGGCTGGCTCAGGCCTGTCTTGGACCAGCTCTTAGTTGTGCTGCTATAGGCCTAGACTGCCGGGAGACAAATTATACACTAAGCTTCTCTTTCCTCCTCTTCCTCTCCAACTGTAACCTTTATGTTCATTACTGCATGTTTCTGACTTGACTTCTTCCCGGAGTCCATGTGCTTTCTCTTTCCATGGATTGTGGCTGCACCTGCATCGTGGATCGTGGATGCGCCTCCAACCATGGTCCTGCCTGACACCCCCTGCTACTGTTGTACTTCTGCCTCTGGAGCTGTAGAGCCTGTCCTGTGATGACAAGTCTCCTGCTGCTCCTATACACAAATCCGGTGAAACCCGGAAGTAAAGCAACGCCGCCATTACTGCTTTGCCGTAGCAGTGTATTGGCGCTGTTGGCGGCAGTGACATAAGTTAGGTAGATGTGGAATGTATTCCTTTTTCTTTTTCTCTAGTTATTGTTAGTGCCCATTTTGTTCAGTGATGCTGGGAAGAGCGTATTGTGTTGTCGGTTGTTTTAACAACAGTACAAACATACAGACTTGGAATAAGACGGCGTGTGAAATTAACAGTGACTGCCCATGTTTACTACCGTACGGATCACACAGAGTTTGCGTTCTGAAGCTCATCCCATGCCAGTCGATTAATACAATAATCCTGAATACCTGTAAGCACATGTATATAACCTATTTTACTGCTACTGGTCGTAGCTAATATTTATTTGCAATTTGTGAAGCTTGTGAACATAATAGCAACATATTAGCACCACAGCTGCTAGTAGGCTAATGACATTCATTTTTATTGTTGTCATCAATTTAATACATGTCTACAGTAGCTCATCGCATGCCAGACGATTAATAAAATAATCCTGAATACCTGCAAGAATATGTATTTTACTGCTACTTGTTGTGGCTAATAGTTATTTGCAACTTGTGAAGCTTGCGAACGTATTTCAACATATAAGCAACACAGCTGCTAGGCTAATGACAGCATTCGGTTTTATTGTGTTATTAACAATTTACTTATGACTTTTTTTTTCCATAAGCAGCATCTCCTATGCTTGTGTCAGAATGTCACATGCAGGCACACAGTAATGTCGACAGGCAAGATGGCGGCGCCCATAGAATTCTTGTCGGATTTGTTTATAACTCCACTCCACACCTGCTGCTATAATTAGAAATTACTTATATTATATTACTTATTATACTGTTATTTGTTCTATTGCTACGGTGGCAGTTTATACTTCAATTATCACTATTATCATTACTACTACTGTATTATTGGCATCACTTTACATCTTATATGGAACCCAAGTTATGCTACATTCTTCTCTTCCTATTCTTTTGTTGAGATATGGCGCTATATGAATAAAAGTGAATTTAATTGAATAATGGTATTGTATTTGAGGTCCTTCGTGCCACTGACAGCACATCCTAATCAGACTTGGAGAATGGCTGTACATCTGAATGCAGCCCAGGATAGCATTTAGAATATTATAGAGCTTTTTATTTAAATATTCATCCAGCAGCTGTAACAGGATCATCCCTTTGACTGCAATGTTGCATCATCCAGAAGTATTACATAACTGCAGAGTTCAATCTGAGGCTGTTTCTGCTCCAGCCTTTTGGACCTCACTATGTCTACCACCTGTGTAAAGAGTTAAGAAAATATTAATGCAGGTTTGCCATTATCAAAATGTTGATAAGTAATGTTTTACTTAATTTATCAAAGTCACATAAAATCAAACAAAATCCATCGAGTACAATTTTGTTTTACCATTAAATACCCTTTCAATTTCTAATACTTCATATAAAAGTTAAAAATGTCATCTGTTCATGTAGAAATACAGTTAACTGTATCTGTAGCAGTAACTGTCGCAGTAACTTCACTATACAATAAGATTGTCATGATTTAAATTTTAGCTCTAAGATCTATCGCAATTAGCAATCAAGTTCATGTATCAATCAAAGTATGATTGGTATCCTCCTTAGTGTGGTAAATTCCTAAAAAATTGGCAGTTATTAGGGCCCGACCGATTTATCGGATTTAACCGATTATAGTCCTTTTCAAAATAATCATCATCGGCCAGAGTTTTGCCGATTGTATGCCGATACATTCATAATTTCTCATAAAACAGGAAATGCTGTTAAGTGTCGGAGTCACTCAGAATGATATCCTGACACCGTTTGTCCAATAGATGGAGCTCTGACTCCATTCAATCCTCAGTCCCCACCTGCTGTTTTCTAGCTACAGCCAGGCAACATTACAGAAGTGGGCTGAGCAGAGCTTGCTGACAGTTAAGTTTATAACGATGTCGTGAAATTAATAGGACTGTCAAAGTTAACGCATTAAATGCTGCGATTAATTTTGAAATACATAACACGTTTAAAAATATTAATGCATGCTCCGACCCCGAAGCACCCACGGAATCGGCGCCTATGGTTGTAACCAGTGACAGCATTTACGGATCACCCCCAAAATTAAATCACTTGTTCCTGGTATCATTGCGGACATTTCCCGAAAATGTCATCCAAATTCGTCCATAAATTCTTGAGTTATGTTGCTAACTAATTAACTAACAGACAGACAGACAAACAAACTCCAGGGAAAACATAACCTTCTTGGCAGAGGTAATAATGGTAAGGATTTGAGTGTTTAAAGAAAAAATGTAATCATATCATCTGGAGAATCATGACACCACTACAATACAAACAATAAACTGAAAATCGTACTCATCTAAATTCAATTTCAAATTGAAAGTGCTGGGTATCAGTCACTTGCCATATTAGAGCTCTCTAATACACTTTAATGTACTTAAATGTAACAATCCACAAAATTCTGAGACACTGTGGATCTGATAAGTAGTTAGTTAGAAATAAAGATATCATTCTCTGCACCAAAGTGTTGGACAGGTGGACCAACTGACATTGCAAGAATAGATGCTTCTATGGGAGATTGTCTGACAATGCATATTAAAAACCTGACTCCAAGAGGACTGCACTTTATAGAATAACAGAGCAAAGGCGACATATAAAGACTCTGGCTCTGGATGGTTAATCAATTATTCACAGGAGGGTCATAAACTCTTTTTCCTGTCTGTCTCACTCATTAATGTCAAGTTCACTTCAACAACTGTTTTTCTGTTGAGTAATTGAGGTTAACACATGACTAACACCATGTTCACCTGTTAAAGATGTCTATAAAGCCATAAAGAAAGCATTCTTGTGGTCTACATGTGATTTGGTGGAATGAAAACTGAAAGATAAGACTAGGGCCAATCACAATTTGTGTAGCTGAGGTTACTCATTAAGCTGCTCTGTTGAAAAGGGTTAATAAGTCATGGGATAGCAAACAAAAGGCTAAGTAAAAAGACAGAAAAGCATTTTTTTCTACAAACGTCAAGTAGCATTTACTTCAGTACTGTACACACAGTCTGATTGGTTGAGCAGTGAGTGCTATTTTGTGCTTAAAGAACAAACTAAGATATTGAGCATGTTTATATATTTTGAAAGATCCCAGTGATGTTGTTTGCTTGCACAATATCCAACAGGTTACAAACAAACTGACAAATTACAGGTTACAGGTTATCTCAACTACTCTATTGGTTTGGATCATCTAACAACTGTCGGGTTGCTTAAGTTTCATACCCTATATGACTTTTTCAGAAATGTCACCAGTTTCCCAAATCTTAGCTTTTAACTTGGTGAAAATGTATAACTTGAGAGAAAAAAGTTGTATTATAAAACTGAAATGTTTACGCAAAGGCCATGTTCAAACCAACACACATAACACACATCTCTTCACAGTTGCACAACAGAAATTTGGTATTTCCCTGTAATCTAGTCGGCATGTTTGTGTAATCACTGGCCAGAGGCAAGTGCTTGTGTCATTGCTCCCAGACCACACAATGGCCCTCATTTACGAAACGTGCATACGGCGAAAAAGTGATCGTACGATCATTTCTACGCAAGACTCTGCATTTATCAGAGCTGTGGTGGGGCCTAAAACCTGATTGGAAAGTATCAAAAACCTTGTTGAACAGGAGAAAGTCCGTAAGCTGTTTGTATACAACATTTTCTAGGTCTTTTCCGAAGAATGGGAGGTTTGATATGGGCTGGTAGTTGTTCAGAACTGTGACATCAAGTCTGCTCTTCTTTAGAAGAGGCCTAATGACAGCAGTTTTTAAGGCCTTTGGAAATTTCCCACTCTGAAGTGAGATGTTGACTAGTTGAGTGAGTTGTGACAACAATCTGCTCATCACAGACTTTAGAAATCTAGTGGGTAGCTCGTCAAGGCAGCACGACGATGGACTCAGACTGCAAATGATCTCTTCGACTATTTTGTCAGTGACAGGGGAGAAATGTGTCAACTCTAGATGTTTACCTGGCTGAAGAGTAGTTATTTGTGTTGTGGAAATTATTGCATTTTTATTCTTGCACTTTGTTATTAACGAATGTTGCGAACTCATTCCACTTAGCTGTAGAGATTAGTTCTAAAGGCAGTGAAATTGGAGGGTTTGTTAATCTGTTTACTGTGGCAAACAAGGCACGAGAGTTGTTACTGCAGTTTGTGATGATTTCGGAAAAATACCTCTCCCTCTCTAATTTAAGGTAATTTGTGTTTCCTTATGGTAAAGGGCTATTAAGCGTTGCAGTGGCAGTAAAATGCATGACTCTTTTTGTTTAAAATTATTTTGAAGCCTTTTTGACCTCACTTTCTATTCTTTTTTTTCCTCAGTAAGGCAAGTACATTTTATTTATTTTAATTTTATTTAATCTATTGCTCTTGTCAGGGATGTAATGTTTATACAAATAAGTTGATTGTGGTACATAAAGATCTTGATTGTATTTATTATTTATTTTAGTACAAATGGTTTTACCACTTTAAGTGGCGCACAAGGCTAGATTGTAAATACAGGACATTGAGGATTATTATTATTATTATTGTCCCAACTATTCTGTGATCAGTGATCAGTATCTGTGTCAGCAGATTTAGGATTCCTGTGATTGGTGATCGGATCGGCCCCCAAAAATGCTGATTGGAGCATCCCTAGAAACACTGGTATAGCATACATTTGTATATATTTTTGTGTACATTTATTTTTTTACTGAAGCTATTTGACAAACATTTAGGATTTTTATTATTATTATTTAAAATTATTGTAACAGAATATTCAAGCATCCATGTGTTTTTTGTGCCCTTATTTGCTCTGTCAGTACAAATGTTCTCTTTTGGAATAAAAATGTGCAAAAAAAAGAAAAGTTTTTTTATTTGATTCATCGCCTAATCAAAAAAATAATTGACAGATTAATCAATTATTAAAATAAATGTTAGCTGCAGCCCTAATAGGAATATTACAGTTCCTATTCCTGTGCACAAAAAGTCAAAGCAAGACTAAATGTGGCAGCAGTAGTCTCAGTCTCAGTCAGTTAAGGTCAAGGCCACTTGCTTGTGTCTTCAGCTGCACACAGCCCACCCTCCTTTGCAAATTATGGATTTCTGCTTACCCATGGATGATATAATCGACTCTACATCCATATGTTTTTACAGCCTATGTTTGAATGAAAAGGAAATAAACGTGATTATATCCTCAGAACGATGACTGATGATAAAAAGAACTTCTGAGCTCCTTTTACTTGACTACAGACACGGCATATTTAACAGACATCACAGTGATAATGGGATTTTGATCCAGCAGCAAACATGACCCAGCAGTAAAAGTCACTCACATTCCAACAGATTACACAAACAAGCAACTTCTAAAACACGTTCATTGGTAAGATTTAACTGATAAGCTTCCACAAAACCTGAGAATAAGGAACAAGAAGTTTCTATGGCATGAAAGCTATTTGGACTGCAAGGGGAGAACAAAGTGAAACCACAGGAAAGAAAATAACAGCAGATCAGGTTAAACTGGTGGACAATTTATAAGCCATCCCTGGTGGGTGGTTGTTTTTCTGTACTGCTGATACCTGTTCAGTGGACAGCCCTGTAGCACCCTATAATGTAATAATTTCCTGATAATGTAATGGCGCCTATAAATTTAATAAAATTAGCACTTAACTCGATCGAAAATGTAAAAAAAACTTGATAATGTAATAACTTCACCAATAATGTAATAAAATATCCTGACTGATCTTGTTGTACAATTTTTACCAATATTGTAATACCTTATTACATTATTGGGAATGTATTACATTTTCAGATTTTTTTTTCAAAACAGATCATGTAATACTCAACAGACATACCTCTTCACAGATTTCCAACAAATCAGTGCCTCATGTTATTACAATATCAGTCAGGATATTTTATTACATTATTGGTGAAGTTATTACATTATCAGGTGTTATTAGATTTGCGATCGAGTTAAGGGCAAATTTTATTACATTTTCAGACGTTATTACATTATCAGGAAATTATTACATTATAGGGTACTGCAGGTCAACCCAAGAGCCTCGTCTCCTAGAAACACTGTGTGGTGAGGAAAATTGCTCTCTGTAAAATATGCTGTTAACCTTTGGAAGGCTGCTCTGCTTCAGGTTAGTGTCAGTACTGTGTCTTTTCTCAGCTGAGAAGTAGAACCACCTTCATCTCATAAAAACCAGCCTTCCAGACCAGTCATAGTCGGAGGCAAAGAGGGAGTTAACCCAGACTTACATTACCCACCGGTGGAGGTTTATTTCGCAATAATGACTGACATTTCAAAAAGAGACAAGTTTTTTTTAATAGGGGGAAATGAATGACAGTGGGAGTAAGTTAAAGCTGCTCTAGACAAGAAAAATGAATCTCAGGATCCACTTTAACTGACTCAACTATATGGCCCACAATAAATGATAATTGTCAGTAATTTCTCATGTTCTGTCTTAGGTTGGCTTCAGTTTTTGTTTTTTTTACATCAGTCTCAAACCTTAAACTATTTAGTTTCCTATCATATAAGTCGAAACCAAACAGAAAATGTTCACAAATGAGAATTGGAGAATGTTGGATTCTTCGGCCAGAAAAAGGACAAAATATTTAGTTTCCAAAATAGTTGGCAAGTGCCTCTGAGACCCATACCCTAAAACCAACAGGAAGTCAGCCATCTTGAATTGAAGGAGCAAATTGAGGGTTTCTTGGGCCATTTCCAGGCTCTGTAATTTAATGAACTCCTCCTAGAAATTTAACCCCGTTCAACATCAAACTTGGTTAGCAGCATTTTAAGATCATTGAAATTAAAATTGGTTTACAGTTTTCTTGTTTATTAAAGTGTGTGGGTGTGGCATGGTGGTGAACTTTGAGTACTCGCCATGAAAAGGACGCTGTTTTGACTTCAGAATACACTACCAAATCCAAATTTCTTATGCGTAGTAACAGTCCAGACCTGAGCACATCAACATGTCAATATTCACACAAAGTCGTAGCGCCCCCAGTGGCAACACAAAGCAAATTTATTTAATACTGCAATTTCCTGCTGCAAGCCATGAGATCCACCTCAAATTTGGTACTTGCTGACAAAGAGAATGCTACTAAATGTGACAAACCCAGGACAGCGCGCCAGTGTACAGTGGTTGCAGAAACGCATGGCTGTATCAGCCATACTAGTTAAATATGAGTATGTATCTTCACTGATATTGCCAGATACCCAACTTTAAAGAACCTGGATTTAAATTTGGACCAAAGGAACCATAATATTGGCCTACATATTTCCTTTCCATTGCTTAAATGTAGATCATTTTTACGTGAAATCAATAAATCAGCCTTAAACTAGATCTTATGTTTCCCTTTGATAGCTTTAGGGTTGACTGTATGTTTGCTACTTGGAACTCACCTATGTCTTTCCCGTTTACCAGCTGTCTGTTAGTCAAATACTAACAGGACATGAGCTAACAGTAGGATTAACAACTGCAATGTATTGTATTTAGACCTTCTCCAGCTCTTCTCAGCTCTCAGTGATGTTGAACAATAATTTAGGTGTATGTGTATATTTTATATACAGTGTTTTACTTTGTTCCTCCTTCTGAATTCAATTACTCGCTTACTAAAACCAATTTCACTCACACACCTACACAAGCACTGTGTAACCGAGATGAAAGCAGTTCAGAGGTTACCATTGTTTGTCAAAGATATGTAAATGGGCAGATCTGCTCCCTGCTTAGCAATATTTAGAGGCAGCATGGGTAGCGAATTGACCTCAGCCTTCCTATGTCTATGTTTTTTTTCCAACACAAGTATCTTTACCAAAAAGAATGGACTGTGTAAAAGTGTCAGCAAGCACATTAAAATCAACCATTCCATCACTGCAGGAAAGCCATGTAGTGAAGTTTGTAATTTCATGATTTCAAGAAATGAAGAAAATACTTCTATAAGGCTACCTTTAATAGTCTCCCAGTAGCATGGTCCCTTTGGGTGGCACTGATCTTTCATCACCTCCTCCACAGAAACCAGGTACTTATTTATCATCGGCTTGTTCATCATGGGCCTGCCCACACTTCAAAACACCTACACTGAGTACACTGAGACAGATTTTATACCTTGCTCTTCAGTTTCAGCTCATCACTTGCAGTGAGAGAATTGGTGTTATACAATCTGAATACACTGTTTAACGTTTTCTCAAAACATAGAATAAAGTTACAGATTGTTGAATGTGTGTTAGCTACTATTGCTAACAGTAATTCAACAATCTGTATAGGTAAAACCCTGTGGTTCAAAATCCACTTCCAGACACATTCAAGCTTCAAGAGATAGAGCAACCTCAAATCAAGAATACATTTTTTTTCTTCTTTTACCTGAAGTACTATTTATCCGTCTATATTGTTTTGATGTGAGTTGCCCAGTGTTGGACATATTGGCCATGGACACAATAGAGGATATGGCACTCTGCTTGTGGTGCTCAAAGGAGTTCATTTAACTACTCATTTCAGGGTCTATAGATAACCTTTAGAAATCAGGTCATAATTCCTTGAAAAAGACATTGCTGTGGAATTTTTCAAAAACGTAATTGAGAACCACAAACATAGTGCCTTCTAGTGATATTGAAGAGAAGGTAGACATCTCTACAAAGTTGGGATTGAATAGCCCCTTTAAATTGCTCGTAGCTGACAGCTACTGAGATGTAGACTAGTTGATAAAGGGACAAAAGCACCTTGTTGTAAAAATAAAGAAAACTAGATGTGCAAGACAGCTTAGTAGTTTGGAAGATAGAGATATGGGGCAATGGCACTGAACTGGATGCATTTACAGTTTATTTGACCACAAATGAGGCAATAATTATCTTGCTAGATTCTAGCTAATTGCTGACCCTAGACTGCCCTGACTCCTCTGCGGATCAGCATGCTTTTTTTGTTGCTGCAGTTACACAGGTTAGACGCAGCTAGGGCTGCAACTATTGATTATTTTAATAATCCCATCGGTCGATTATGTTTTCATTTAATCAATGAATCAGATAAAAAACATTTTTAATTTCCACCTTTTTATTCCAAAACAGAATATAGCTCAATGACATGAAATGAAATAATATTAATAAAAAACCTACATGTTTGTCAAATAGCTTCAGTAAAAAAATTAATGTACACAAAAATATATACTAATGTATGCTCCAGTGTTTCCCATTAATTACACAGTCTATGGCGGTCCGCCGTAATCTGATCTGCCACTCCATTGTCTCATTTTCCGCACAAACGTTATATTTTCAAAAGCTACTGAAAGTATTCTAAAACTGTTCAGAATTTTAAGTTATTTTGCTTTGTGTTGCTGTTGCCTCAGCAGAGTGTCTGTCACCCTGTCAGTCAGTAGAGGATAGTTAGGTTTGAAATTATCTAAAGAGTTTGCCTCTCTGATAACAGCAGGATTCTGATTCCAAAGGAAGGGACGTGTAAGAGAATGTTCTCTTGCCTGCGTTTTTTTTGTTGACCATAGAAGAGCGTGACCATAGAAACAGATGGTAGATGAGTGAAGAGCTCTTTGAAAATAAATTGATACCGTGGATGAAATGATAAAAAGTGGGAAATATGTCAGCATAAAAGTATCATGCATCAAAAACTGTGTACTGACCTATTACTAAGTTTCCCCATCTTACCCCTTGCTATTAAATTATTCCATGAAGATCTTATGTTATTTTGAGCTCAACCTGTGTAGGCAATCCTTTGTTAATTTGTCTAAAAGGGAGCGAGAGCTGAAAAGTTGAAAGCTTCTGACAGACTTCTGTCTCTCTGCAATACAACACCACCAAAGAGGAGCTACAGCTACTTTGTTTATGCAAATGACTCTTACATGTAAATTCAGAAAACTAAAAGAAAGCCGGTGTAACATGCTGCAATACTTTGCATAAAATCCTACTTCTTCTGTGTCTGTGTTTGTCAAGCTTTGAAGCAACTAATCATTAAATAACAACTGTCAACATTCAAACGGACAAAGAATGCTGTTTTTCTGTATTTGAACTGTACTCGAAGTTACTACTACTGTTTTTTTTCCACGATGACATCTTAATTTTAAAAAGTAAACAGTTCAGCTGTTGTTGAGTCTGTTGCCCCAACAGGAAACAGTACAGTAGTTGGAGGGGGACAGTAAACAAGCATTAGCCATTCTAGTTTCCTTGTTATGAATACTGGAAGCATCCACACCAATGTTGCACTTTTTGGCACTCAGCTGCTTTCACGTTTTTTGATGTACATACTTCATGCCATGGACATAGGATGACAGCTGAACTTTGAGCTAAGGTCAGCTAGGAGTCTCCATGAATTTCTCAAAAGATATGTCAAAACAGAACAGCTAACAATATTGTTAACTACATTGCTGTTACAAAGTTTAAGCAGTTTATTTGCAAACGTTTTCTTGCAGATTTTCATGCAAGTAGAACAGAATGAAGCTATTAGGAGTTAATATATGAATCCTAGCTTATTCTGTAACAGCTGGAGTTTGAACCATAGCTCAATCAAATCAAATCAAATCCAAATTACTTTAACTGAATTTCCCCTCGGGGATAAATAGTCTGTTGACTCTAGAATTAGACAGTCTAATGGCTGTAGGAGCGAAGGATCTCTTGAATCTCTCTGCCCTACAATGGAGAGAGAGGAGAAGTCCACTGATGCCTCTCTGATCCACGAAGGTGCTGTGCAGCAGATGATTCAGGCAATCCATGATGGTCATGAACATCTTGACAGTGCATCTCTCCAACACCTCCTCCATTTGTCCAGCCTGGCTCCAATCACAGAGCCAGCTCTTTTGACCAGTCTGTCCAACCGCCTTGCATCTCTGTGTCTGAAGTTTGCTGTGTACAGTGTGAACAGGAATGGAGCCAGAACAGTCCCTTGTGGCGCCCCTGTGCTGCTTATTAATGTCCCAGAAACACAGTTCCCCAACCTGACATACTGTGGCCTTCCTGTCAGGTAATCTGTGATCCAGGAGATGAAGGAAAGATCCACTCCCATCTCTGTGCCTCCAAACACACGGTTTGTAACAAGTTTCCAAATAACTAAGTTGTGATCTGACCTGCCAAGTGGTGGTAAGGCAGTAGCTCTGTAAGCTTCTTTGACATTAGCATACAGCAGATCAAGGGTTTTATTTTCTCTGGTGGGACAATTAACAGACTGTGTAAATCCAGTCAGGTGGGAGGAGAGGGAAATATTAAAGTCTCCTGATATAATCAAAAATGCTTCAGGATGCTTAGTCTGTATCCTAGCAATGAGGTCATGTAGAACTTCACGTGGAACTTCAGCAGTTGCCTTGGGTAGGATGTACTCAAGAATTGTTAAGATATTAGGGGTGTTGAAATTAATCGTTTCTAAGATGCATCGCGATGCGGCCGAGGACGATTCTGCATCGATGCACTCACAGAGCATAATCGATTATAGCATCCTCGCATTGCCCTTGATTTTAGAGGGTTTTCACGGCACGTCGCGCAAGAAGCGTATTTTGGTACTTAACTTTTCCAACATGGCACCAAAGCAGAAGCATTCTAAAGTTTGGCTATATTTCACGCGTGCAGTGTTATTGATACGGCCGCTAACGCTGACCGTATCAATAACATTGCATTAAAACATATCAAAAGAAATGAATAGTTAGCGAGCCGGCCGGCGTTAGCGAGCCGGCTCACTAGCTCTAGCCGACGTTAGCGAGCTATCAATATCTTACAGTGTTATTAAAACGTAACCGCTGTCCATGGCGATCAAGACGAGCACCACGCATGTGTTGTACCAGTGGTGTTTGGGTGCCAGTGTCGGCTCGAAAAGCCAGGAGCAACATTGTAACATTGTATTCTGCTGCCGTTGTTGTTATTTTAGTTGCCGAGTGAGCGGAGACGTATACTGTGATGTAATCACGGGTTCGGAGCACGAGTACCGGCCCCCGGTCTGAAAAGCCTATCAGAGGCTAGCTCTCACACTGGCTCGGAGGCTGCAGCGGGTAGCTCTCGCGCACCTTTAGCATCCCCTTTCATCGAGGCAGGGAAGATAAAACTGACAGAGGCGAGGATAGACGAATGTCACCGAGCTGTGACCAGGTTTGTGGTGATGGGTCTACACCCTTTTGCCACAGTAGATGCCCCTGCATTTCGGTAGGTTAATTTGTTTCATATATTCTGTTGTCTGCTCAGGTGAAATCTAGCATAGTAGAATGATGTTTTAATCAGTGTAGTTATGTAAGAGACAAAGATGAGATAATAAAGAGTTAAAGCAAACAAACCCATTTGTATTATTTCATTCCCTCACCCAATGAGAATCGATAAGAGAATCGTTAAGGAATCGGATCGATAAGCAGTATCGATAAAGGAATCGGAATCGCTAAATTTCTATCAATTCCCATCCCTAATATATATTGTATGATGAAAAAGTACACTGTGCTGTATTGATGCCATTTTAGTATTCACTGTTAGAACTACTCTGAAGTATTGAATTCTGAAGCACTTTCTAATTAATAAAGAAGGGAGTTCATATTTATCTGACTGCTTGTATTAATTGATTAAAAAAAGTAAACATGCGCAGTTATATAGAAAATTAAGGATGCAATGCATCGTGATGCATCGTGGAATCGAATCCAATCGAATCGTTAACAGGATAATCGTAATCGAATCGAATCGTGAGACCAGTAAAGATGCACAGCCCTATAAGATATGACTGAATTCTCTTGGTACATAATATCTCATACCAACTGCCAATATCTCAAAATCTGGACAGCACGTCTTCTCCTTGATTGTTATATGTGCAGGACTGCACTGCCACTGGCATTGGCATCTCTGTCTGCTCGTATGACAGTGAAGTCAGGTAGATCCACACTGAAGTCTGAGATGTTTTGATTCAAGCAAGTTTCCATAAAACACATTAGACCGCACTCACGGTAAACTTTCTGGGTCTCCAACAATATCTCCAGTTCATCACTCTTGTTTGGCAGAGAATTGACATTTACCATGATGACAGATGGCAGAAAGGGCTATTATCTCCATTTTCAAGCCTTGACTTTTGCTCCAGCACAGAAACCACGAAAACGCCTTTTCAACTCAGTGAATAGGGTGGTGGTGTCCTCCAGAATTGCTCCGTTTCAGTGACAAAAAATCTTCTCTTTAGTAAACTAATGCTAGCCCGATAACGCTAGGCCGCTAAGGCTAGCCCGCTAACACTAGCCCATCAACGCTAGCCCATTAACACTAGCCCGTTAGTGCTAGCCGTATCAATAACATTGCATTCAAACATATCAAATAAAATGATCGTTGGTCTTTTTAGTCCCTGACATAAGCGGTTTGCGGTTAAAGATCAGCAAATACTTGGTGCCGCTGTGGAACCAGTTTTCCTGGCCGGGAACCGGCTATTTGGTGGTGGAAAACCAAAGAACCGGTTTGCAATTGGGCACCGGCTGAGGACCAGCCCCGGTGGAAAAAGGGTATAAGATGAGCTGAATCTTAATTGTTAGTGGCAGAGAAAAAGACTCTAAATAAACTGTTGCCCATCATGGAAAATGACTACCAACCTCTATACAGCACATTTACTAGGCGGAGGAGTATTTTTAGTAACAGACATGTTACTAAAGCAGGGCATATTGGCTGACGTTTCTACACATATGCACACACAAATATGTAGGAAGAAGTCCCAGAATAGATTTATAAATAAACGTCAGCCAGTGGGAGAGTCTACAGACAGGCAAAGAAGGACAATTGGCGCAGAATACAAAAAACAGTGATGTACCACAGTATCTAATTCCTTTAAATACTGCTCAGGAGCGTTCATAAAAAGCAGATCGCCATAGTCCAACAAGGGTAAAAAAGTTGGTGTGATCAAATGTTTCCAGACCTAAAATGAAAAACATTATTTATTTCTAAAAAAGAAACCTAGTTTTAGTTTCAGCTTAGAAACAAGTTTATCAATATGAGATTTAATGGACAAGTTGTCAGTATTAATATCAGAATGCCTTGATATTTATAAGATCTAACCAATTAAATTTCAATCCCCTGAACAGTTAACAACCTTGGAAGGTGAGATGGAAGCCACTTGCCATTTGAAAATAGCATGGTCTTCGATTTATCTGCATTTAATACTAGCTTAAGCTGAGTCAGACGGGACTGAACAGCATCAAAGGCAGATTTCCAGAACTCAAGGGATTGTAACACTGAAGAGGATGAACAATAAATAACTGTATCGTCCACATAGAAATGAGACACAGCATCAGACAGATTATCACAAAGATTATTCACATAAATTGTGAACAGCAGCAGCCCTAGTATGAAGCCTTGAGGCACACCCTTTAGAACAGGAAGGAGATCCAGCGGCATGGACACACTCTGTTCTACCTGCTAAATAGTTTGAGAACCAGTTTACAGCCTGGTCAGATAATGGACTGCACTTATATTGCGCTTTTCTAGTCTTTGCGACCACTAAAAGCGCTTTTACACTACAGACTGCGCTCATTCACCCTTTCATACTGGTGGCCGAGGCTAAATGGTGCCACCTGCCACCATCAGGAAACCATTCACACAGCATGAACGCAGCATCAGGCTGCCATGGTCAGGGATCGAACCACCAACCTTCCGATCTTGTGGAGTCTATCAGCCAGTATAACATGATCGACCGTGTCAAATGCCTCTGATAAGTCAATAAAAAGAGCTGCACAATATTTTCGGCCATCTACTGCCTCTATGATATCATTCACAACTTTAAAAGCAGCAGTTATTGTACTGTGCCGTTTGTGAAAACCTGACTGATGATGTGAAAGACGACCATTAGCATCCAAAAATCCTTTAAATTGTTCATTGACCAACTTTTCAAGAACTTTGGATAGAACACACAACTTAGAGATTGGCCTGTAATTATTAATTACAGAGGGATCACCACCTTTCAGCAGAGGAAGTACATAAGCAGACTTCCAAATGCTTGGTATCTCATTTTCAGAAATAGAAAGATTAAAAATATGATTTAGGGGTTCTGCTATAAAATGTGCTGCTGACCTCAAAAAGACGCTCTGTGGACATTAAAATAATAAAGAATTTTACTATGCAAGCAGGCAGTTCATCCCTGGTATCATCCCCAAATGATGATTTGACTATTCTCCGAAACTTCTTGGGATTATTTAAATTACGAGTAGTATTATTGATATAAAAATCAGATTTAGCCTTTTTAACAAGAGACGTAAAGCGATTTCTGAGCTGTTTAAATATCAGCCAGTCCTCTTGGGATTTAGACTTTCTGGTCTACTTTTAGGAGACTAGACAGCTCCAGGGAGAACCAGGGATTGTTTCTGCTCTTCACTCTAAATCTGCTGAGAGGGGTGTGTTTATTTATAATAATACTAAAAGCATCGTAAAAGTACTTCCAGGCCAGCTCGACATCATTAATGAGTGTGATCCTTGACCAAACAAAGTGCCACGAATCATGGAGAAAAGCCTGCTCGCAGAAATGTTTAAAGTCACGTTTAAAAATAACACGGAACCTTGATTTGGGGAGCTTGGCTTGTCTGACAGCGGCTATAGTGGCGCTCAGTGGAAAACTTCCTGTGTTGTGCCGGTACCAAAAGTAAAACGTCCAGCTGAACTAAATGACTACAGACCGGTAGCCCTCACTTCTCACATCATGAAGACCTTGGAGCGGCTGATTCTATGCCTACTGAGAGTTGAGGTCAAAGACAAACTCGACCCCCTGCAGTTTGCATACAAACAACACAGTGGAGTGAATGATGCTGTCCTCTACATGCTTCACCATGCCCTTGCTCATCTGGAGGAAACTGGCAATTATGTGAGAATCATGTTCTTTGATTTTTCAAGCACATTCAACACCATCCAACCTAACATACTCAAAAAGAACAACTTACAGAGGTGGGAGTGGATCTTTCCTTTATCTCCTGAATCACAGATTATCTGACATGAAGGCCACAGTATGTGAGGTTGGGGAACTGTGTTTCTGGGACATTATTGAGCAGCACAGGGGCTCCACAAGGGACTGTTCTGGCTCCATTCCTGTTCACACTGTACACAGCCGACTTCAAATACATCTCTGAGTCCTGCCACATCCAGAAATACTTGGATGACACTGCTATTGTGGGGTGTAACAGGAATGGACAGGAATCTGAATATAGGGATCTGATAAAAGCCTTCAGTGACTGGAGTCACAAGGACTATCTCCTCCTGAACACCTCAAAGACAAAGGAAATGGTCATAGATTTCCGCAGGTTCAAGCCCCCTCTTCAACCAGTGAATACTGGTGGGGTGAACATCGTGGGGGTGCTAAGATATAAGTATCTAGGTGTATACCTGGAATATAAGTTGGACTGGTCCCTAAACACAGATGCTCTCTACAAAAAGGGGCAGAGCCACCTCTTTTTCTTAAGGAAGCTCAGATCTTTTGACATTTGTAGTAAAATGCAGCAGATGTTTAATCAGTCTGTAGTGGCAAGTGTGTTGTTTTATGCTGCAGTCTGCTGGGGAGGCAGCATCAGACACAGGGATGCAAGGCGGTTGGACAGACTGGTCAAAAGAGCTGGATCAGTGATTGGAGCCAGGCTGGACACACTGGAGGAGGTAGTGGAGAGATGCACCAACAAGATGTTCGAGACCATCATGAATTGCCCGGATCAACCGCTGCACCGCACCTTCGTGGATCGGAGAGGCAGCAGTGGACGGCTCCTCTCTCTTCATTGCAGGACAGAGAGATTGAAGAGATCCTTTGCTCCTTCAGCCATCTGGCAGTCTAATTCTAGAGTCAACAGACTTGATTGATCAGTCCCTCTCGGCTGAATTTCCCCTCTGGGATAGACGAAGTAATATTGATTTGATTGATTGATTGACAACATAAAAGGTAGCTTGGTTCAAAGCACTAATAGATAAAAAAGAAAGGTTGATATCCCATCAAAATCAGTAATCATACTGCAATATGGCATGTGGATTGATTTCCTCATTTATGGTTTATCATATATTTTGTTAATTTTTCGTTAAATGTTTTTGCATGGAAACCAAAGAGAAACATGTTACGTGAATAAGAAATGAAGGCAAAGCATTTGCCAATGTGTTTATTGTGAAGATAAAGTATTTGACATTTTATTTTATGTTATGTTATTAAATAAATTCTGGCAGGACCGACCAGATGAACAGCAGCAAGTTTCCTTTGCTTCATTATTTCTCCTGTTTTCCAGGCTTATAATCTGCCTACACACCCTGCTTTTTGGGGGCCTGTAACATAAACAGATGGTGTGATTGGTTCTATGTAAATTGGCAAATCACAGTACCAGCACAGTACTGAGGCAGTAATGTTAAGCGTTCTCAAAGAGAGAAACCTGGATCCTTATTAGGTAGGAGGCAGTAAGTGGTTGTGTGTATGTGTGGGTATGAGTGTGTGTGTAAGAGCGAGCGAGGGCAGGAGCTGTGTGGGAAGTGTGATGTGTGAATGTTCCACCACTGTAATGCTGAGAAAACTGCTCTCCCTCTCTCCCCATCTCATCATCTGTTATATAACAGCCTGCAAGCCATTGTTTTAAAGCACTAGCTGCGCTTCCAGCTCTGCTTATGCAGAGAATCACAGCCACTCATCAAATGGCTCAGGTTCCTCTGTTGATGTTGCAGAGAATATGGACAAAAGCCCTAAACGTCTGCTTGTTTTAAGAGAATAGAAAAAGTCCCAGGTTAACTGTTTAGTGCCAAGATGGAATGTGCAGAGCGGAAGCTATTGCAGCTAACTCACAGTGAGAATGTGCACCCTACTCTTTAGTACACATACTCCAGCAGAGATTAAACAGGTTGTGAAGCTGTTGAATTAAGACGATCACATTCTTGTGGGCTTTACACACACTCACTTGCACTACCTCTTTCCAATCCAATGTATGCTGTACAAAAATATGACAGGGTAACTTGCAAGTCCATTGGTTGCATAGCGACAGTCTGGGCATCTGTGTTCTTTGTGATAAAAACATGTTAGGTTTTTTTAGTTTTTATGGAACCATTCTGTTGTAGGGAAATTGAGTATTTAAAGAAACGCCACTAAACAGAAAGCCTTTGTAACTCTACCGTAGATGTTATAACGTAATAACTTCCAAAGGTTGCACCCTGCCAGCACCCCCAACACGTGGAGAAGAACAAGGGCTAGCTTAATGCTGCTTGCAGATTTATTTATTTTCATGATTCTATTAGTGAAGGCGATCTATTGGTTGTACTCACCGAAGTTATTTCCGACAACACAGAAACATCACTGCCTTAATCAGATTAGAGCAACATACGACTAACAACAACAGAAAAAATAACTATGAAATAAGACCCATGTTGTAATAATCCAGAAATATCCCTTGATGTGAACTGATTCTGACAACCCAGGAATCCAACTCAGTGTTACCTGATCAACACAGAAAAACAGAAAAAAAATGCCTACCAACCTCTGACATTTTTCTTGAATTGTAACAGAAACACAAATATTTGTTATTGGTATCATATTTCCAATACATTTTTATCTTCGTTGTGTTGTCTCTAACTTTTTATCCAAATTCTGTTTAACAGCTGTTTGTTTCCAGGACAAGAGTTGCCCACCAGGTGCAAGTGGATAACCAGTTCACTGCAATCATCTTCTTGGTGTTGTTTTTGGTCCACTTAATCTTTCTTCTATCATATACTGAACTTATAAAGGTTAAAGAAAACCTTTCAAATCAATCGATCAAAATGTATTTATTTATCTCTGAGGGGAAATTAATTTAGTCTGATGGCTCCAGAATTAGACATGCTGATGGCTGTAGGAGCGAAAGATCTCTTGAATGATCCTAAATCCTAAAAGATCCTAAAAGCTAGATAAAAAATATACTTTTGGTGATAATGGGCAATGGATGGACCCTCAAATCCATAAACTTAACCATAGAATCTAACTAATGAAGACTGTGTAATGGTCTATAACATTTTTTATCAAGAAAAATATCTGTTAAATGAATAGTAAGCTATACTTTAAAATTATCCTACAAAATGTGTGAAAACTTAGGCCTACTTGCACAGTATTCACATAGTGATAGTTATATTTATTTGCTTATACTAATTGCCATGCAGGTAATTTTTTCAACTTTCAACATTTCAACTGTTAATTTGGTATTAACAAAGGTAAATGGCTCGACTTTCATCAATGTCCGTGATTGCTGACCGGCCTATAACAAGCAGTTTTGGTTGGCTTTCAAATCTACCACAAACATGATTCCTGCACGATCCAATCTGTAGCGTTTCATCAATTCACGGTCATCCATTGTTTGGAGAATATCTCTCCTGCCTCTTCTGTCCGCCATTTTGTCCTCTGCTTAGGGAACTCCTAAGCTTAAAAGTCCTCTTTCCTGCTATTAACAGATCTCACCTTAGGAGCTCTCTTAAGAGCTAGGATTCTTCAGGAATAGCTTTTATCTTGACTAGTATCTACTCTTCACTTTTAGGGGAAATTCCAAGAAAACATCAAGATTCTAAGCATTTTCTTATTATTTGGCCACTAGGAGCAACTCTTTGCACTAAGAATCTTGAGGAATACGGCCCCTGTTTCTGTTGGTGTGCCTGGGTGGACTGTGGTGGAAAGATGTTCTCTCTTTGAGGAAGAGCAGAACCGGATGTCTTCTTCATCCACTGTGACAGGAAAGGCATGGAGGAGGTCAGCAGGTCAAGCTGCTCACCATGGTGGAGAACCTTCCTTTACATTTTGTAAACTTAAAAATGGTCCACCTTTTTGTGTTTTTTGTTCCTTTAATAGTTAACCGTTTATCATATTTCAATGAATTATATTTACATCTGCTCTAACTTTGTCTTTATTACTGACTGAAAATGTTAGAATTAAAATAATACAACACAGATAAAAATTTAGCATTGATCAAAATCGAAAATCAAAATTACTTTATTTATCCCAGAGGAAGGTCTGATGGCTCTTGAATTAAACAGCCTGATGGCTGTAGGAGCGAAGTATCAAGGATGCTCAACTCTTTTAGGTATGAATGTATAATTTCAGCAAAGTGAGAATACAGTCAAGAAGCTGAATTGCTGCTTTTAATAATGGGATTTAATGCTAAACAATCAGCAAGGGATTCATGAAAACAATAATATCTGAGGTAACATATTTACAAGTTGTGGGTGTTTTTGAATCCAGTTCTGTCTTCTCATGTTGAGCATCAGCAGTCCACATCTAGATCGCCTAGAGGAAAATTGTACACAGTCAAATAGAAATGTAAGTACTATATGTAGGGCTGCAACTAACGATTATTTTAATAATTGATCGGTCGATTATTTTTTCGATTAATCAATGAATCGGATAAAAAAAACAAACATTTTTAATTTCCACCTTTTTATTCCAAAATAGATCATTTGGACTGACAGAGCAAATAAGTGCACAAAAAACAGGTTGCTGCTTGAATATTACTTACGATAATATAAAAAAATAATAATAAAAAACCAAAATGTTTTCTGACGTGGATGATCTGGTGAACTCTTACACAACAAGTGGCTTGAATGTTTTGGATACCATTGCTCCTGTCAAGGTTAGAATGGTTAAGAGTAGGCAGAAAGCACCATGGATGAAAGAAGACTCGGCACAGAAAAGGGAATGTCGAAGAGCCGAGCGGAAATGGCGCAAGTCAAAGCTCCTGATTCATTATGAGATTTACAAAGAGATGTTGTGTGTGTTCAATCAGACTTTACGTAGAACAAGGGAGAGGTATTTTTCAGAAATCATCACAAACTGCAGTAACAACTCTCGTGCCTTGTTTGCCACAGTAAACAGATGAACAAACCCTCCAGTTTCACTGCCCTTAGAACTAATCTCCACATCTAAGTGTAATGAGTTTGCAATATTCTTTAATAACAAAGTCCAAGCCATTAAAAATGCAATAATTTCCACAACACAAGTAACTACTCTTCAACCAGGTAAACATCTAGAGTTGACACATTTCACCCGTCACTGACAAAACAGTCGAAGAGATCATCTGCAGTCTGATTCCATCGTCGTGCTGCCTTGACGAGCTACCCACTAGATTTCTAAAGTCTGTGCTGAGCAGTTTGTTATCACAACTCGCTCAACTAGTCAACATCTCACTTCAGACGGGGAAATTTCCAAGGGCCTTAAAAACTGCTGTCATTAGGCCTCTTCTAAAGAAGAGCAGTCTTGATGCCACAGTTCTCAACAACTACCGGCCCATATCAAATATTCCATTCTTAGGAAAAGTCCTAGAAAAGGTTGTTTACAAACAGCTCACGGACTTTCTCCTGTCCAACAAGGTTTTTGATACTTTTCAATCTGGCTTTAGGCCCCACCACAGCTCTGAGACAGCTCTGATCAAAGTCCTCAATGATATTCGCCTGAACACAGACGCAGGGAAAGTGTCAGTCTTAGTTCTGCTGGACCTGAGTGCTGCCTTTGATACAGTTGACCATGTGATTTTATTACAGAGATTAGAAAAATGGGTGGGAATCTCTGGTACCACTCTCAGCTGGTTCAATTCCTATCTCAAGGACAGGATGTACTTTGTTGAAATTGGTAACTGTGTCTCAGACCGAATGGCTCTAACCTGTGGGGTACCCCAGGGGTCAATCTTGGGACCCCTATTGTTCAATCTCTACATGCTTCCATTAGGCCAGCTAATATGCAGCTATAATGTGTCCTACCACAACTATGCAGATGACACTCAGATCTATGTGTCACTGAAGGCAGGTGAACATGCGGCTGTAGATTCACTCTGTCACTGCATCCAACAGATCACGGTGTGGATGCAAAACAATTTCCTTCAGCTGAACTCAGACAAAACAAAAGTCATTGTTTTTGGCCCACAGAAACAAAGAGAAAGTGTTATCAGTCACCTTGAAACTCTTTCTCTAAAACCTAATAGTGAAGTTAGAAATCTAGGGGTAATATTGGACTCAGACTTGAACTTTTACAGCCATATTAAATCCATAACGTCATCAGCCTTTTATCATTTAAAAAACATCGCCAGAATCAGAGGAATAATGTCTCAACCAGACTTAGAGAGGCTGATCCATGCATTTGTCTCCAGCAGGTTAGATTACTGTAATGGCGTGCTCACTGTGCTGTCTAAACGAGCTGTAAGACAGCTGCAGTACATCCAGAACGCTGCTGCTCGGGTCCTGACTAGAACCAGGAAATACGACCACATTAGCCCTGTGCTCAGGTCACTGCACTGGCTTCCTGTCGCTCAGAGAATAGACTTTAAAACAGCTCTGCTTGTATACAAGTCTCTTCATGGTCTGGCGCCAAAGTACATCTGCGATATGATAGAGCCATATGAACCATCTCGGGCTCTGAGACGCTCAGGGAGCGGTCTCCTGCTGGTGCCCAGAGTCAGGACGAAGCACGGTGAGGCTGCGTTTCAGTTTAATCCTGCCAAAATCTGGAACAGTCTTCCAGAAGATGTGAGACAGGCCTCAACTCTGACAATGTTCAAATCCAGGCTGAAAACCGTTCTTTTTAGTACTGCATACCACAACTGAGAGTATCTTTCTGTAGTCTTTACTTTAAATTTTAAATTTAATTATTCAATGATTTTAATGATTATTTTTGTTTTTATGGAATGATTTTTAATCTGCTTTTTTGTTTTTCTGTCACTGTAAAGCACTTTGAATTGCCCTGTGTATGAATTGTGCTCTATAAATAAACTTGCCTTGCCTTGCCTTGCCATAGTGGAAAGTGTGTTGTTGCGTTGTGTTGCCTCAGCAGAGTGTCTGTCACCTTGTATGTCAGTAGCGGCTCCGGGCCCACCTCTCCTCCTCCTCCGAAACATGCGCGTGCATTAACACAGTTAAGCGCGCACTGAATTTACCGAGCTCTAGGTGAGTAAAGTCAAAGCTCACGTGCAGCCGGCTATTGCAGTAGGCTATATCATTTTCATTTATAATAAAATAGTTTTGATTAACAAGTGGCGATCTTTTTTTACAGTCTATGGTCGCGATTCACGGCGGTGTGTACATTTATTACATTTATGAAAAAAAATTGTTTTTAATTTTTTGATATTGTCTATTAGTATGTTATGCTGCGTTACACAGTTCCTTCTAATATTCAGGCATAACGTCATATGTTAACTAAAGTCGATCACAACCAGTCTGTTTCTGGAGTGTTTTAATCTTAAAGTGCCTGCTTTGGTGATCAAATTAATATTAAAAGATTAAGTCTGGGGTTGTGTACCATCATCTTTTTAGTTACCGAATATTTGACAGTTTCTGTAAGCCTAATAACCAAATCTGTTATTTCTGAACCATGCTGAAATGTGATATTTTTATATTACATTTAATTAATTATTATAATTCAAAACAGTTCAACACTAGTCAGGTCTTGTGTTAACCTGGTATTATGGTAAATTTAGTGATCATAACAGTGCATACTGTGAGCTAAGTAACACAGTGAAATTAGACCTTCCAAACACGCAGACGCCTTTTGATCAAAAGTTTTATCGCCATAACTTAGAAACACTTCTCTAATACTTATGACTTAATACATACCAGTCAAATAATAATTAATCTTTCATCCGCTCCCGTTAGCATCGAATGCATTAGCTGCTAATAATGTAGCATGTATGCTATCAAACTAATTACGGTCAGCACAGACACTGATACCTACTAATAATGTCTAATACATAAAGAAAATAAAACTAGACTTTCATTCACCAAACAAACTGGAGCATGGGCTTCTTGGGCGGCTGTAGTACAGTTCACCACACAGCAAGTGATGATATTTGTCCAGTGTTTGCAGTAAAGTTTTCCAACAGCCGGCAGGTAAAGTTAGCAGTGAGTTAGCTGCAGGCAGCCCTGCAGCGCTAGCAGTTAGCAGACAGCTAGCAGCAAATGACGGACAGCTCTGACAACAGTCCCTTAAACCGAGAACGCCCTTAATTATGCAAAGTCTTAAAACTTAAACAAGTGCATTATAAAAAAAAATGAACCCCCCTCAGAGTTGTCATGGAGGGGGACCTTTGCTTTTGAGGGTAGAGCCATTTTTTTAACCTGGCTGTAAATACATCTTTTTGTACCGTGAAGGTGGACATTTAAACAAGGGTCAATCTAATTTGCTCCATCCTGCAGTCTATAGGCCAGTCAATGAATTGCAGTTTTTGGCACTTCTGCATAGGCTTCATAGCTCACTATGCCAATGAGTAGTGGATCTAGTGAAGCAAATAGCAGCTAGAGCCATATATTTTTTTTAAGGAGTTGAAAAAGCTAATAAATATTAGTCTTAAATGCATCTGGTGGCAACAAACACAACTGCAAATGACAATGTTGCTCTGTGTCTGCAGAATGTGGAAATAAGCCAATGTTTGCTAATGGGTTAGTCATACCAACTTTGTAAGGTTGATAAATGTCTGACTTGAAGACTTTGTATTTAATACTCCATCTCTTCCTGCTTCTGCACTATTCTTATTTGTATTCTGTGCCACAATATGATAAGAAATTATGGTTTGAATGGATCGAGACATTTCTAGTTCTTGCCTGTTACAGGCTTTGGGATGGGAGCTGAACAAAGCTTTCATTCTCACCACACTCATTAAATCAATTATTTCCACTTTAAAGAGCAATTGTTGTCAGTCTGCTCCCCTGATCTCTGTAAAGCCCTGTTTGGCAAACTTGCTGCACTGACATTATACAGCAGTTCAAAGTATGTTGCAAGTCACATTTCTTAAAGGTGTTGCTGATTATTTAAATGTTGGTCTGTATATCTGTGTGGTCTTCATTGTGGATAACAATTTTGAACCAAAGGTTTTTAGTAGTACAGATGTTCCGTACTTTATCTATTGTGCATTTACTGCACCATTTTCTAAATAAACCAACGCATTATTACCATTTAATTTCCAACAGATCCTATTCCCTTTTGGGGAATCTCCTTAAAAAAAACCCTTGTTCAACGAAAAATGGAAAAATATTTTTGTTAGTGAAGTATAGAACTTTGTCATGTGGTAACACCCAGAAAGGTTAAAGTTTCTGAAAAAACACTGTGAGATATAGTTCAAGGCTGACAGAACAGTTAGTAAGAGCATTGGGTTTAAGATATTTTATCGCAGATGTATGTTTGTGCGTGTGTAAAAAAATAAACTAAATGTAATTAACTTTTTTTTAGTTAATTTTATTGCTTCACTAACCTCATCAAAATAAGCAACAGTGAACATCGTGCCCTTAAATCTTCTTTTCATTCCATGTTTCGGACTGTGCTTCAATGTATAACAGCAAAGTCTGGTGGCTCTGAAATAATACTGTATTTTTCATCATATTTTTTGTACTATTTTTGATGGATACTTCTGTGGAGAGAAGAGTTTATTCAAGAGAAGTGCCTCAGTGCACAAAAAATCTATGCAGCACATAGACTCAGGTGTCCAGCCAATGATACGATACGCAGCCAATCATAGCATTGACAGTGCTTGCGTATGTGCCCTACCCATACGCGCCGTGCCACCGTGCAGTTTAGCTAGCTAACAACAGTGCAGCAAAGGTAAGAGACGGCAACACAAATACAAACCCCTTATCATGGTGAAACTAAGGGGCAGTGACACATCCACCCACCAAGCCAAAGTAAAAAAAGAAATGTGGTTCCTTTAAGATGGAATGGCTGTCGGAGAATGTGGAAACAGGAGAACAAGTGGTGAAACTGGTCTTGAAGTGGCACATTTGTACCAGCTGATGAGCATAAAGTCAAAGCAAAAAGCAGATGGAGCCATCAACCTTGACAAATTGTACAACCACTGGAGAAGTGAGAAAGACAGACGTGAAAGATAAGGTAAAATTTTAGTTGCATATTCTAGTGATATTTATTAAGATTTCTTATTTATGGATATTAATCATTAAATGCTGCTACTACTAGATAATTTATGGGTAGTAGAAATGCTAATAAAAACAGTGTAATTAGAGATTTTACAGACAAAGAGTTACAGGAATTTACACTGTATCACAAGCTACAGCACACGTCATTGTGCAAAATGTGAATGTTTTAATGTGAACAAAACGTTATGTCTGAAAGGTGTATATGTCTCATTTCTTCCAGAGCAGGACCTTCACCCAGGCCACAACTGGACCCTGACCCAGGCAAAAGCAGGACTCTCACATATAACATACCACACATCTCATGAACAACGAGATTTTTGTCTTTTTCATTTTAAGAGGGTCAGAGCCGGTAGCTCAGCATTTGAGTTGTAAACCCACGAAAACATTAAAAGTAAACTAATGGAAATTGCTGCTGTAATTTGATTATTTTAAAAGCCATGTAATTTGCTATGATCCCAGGTGTTGACGAAGTGTGATACTGGTGCGTGGCCACAGCGTGCACAACTGGTGTTGCTCACAGTGATCCTCAGTGTGCTCAGGGAGCTTGTGCGTATGCCCAGACACATGAAAAATTAGAGGGAACACTGGTCATAACAGACATCTAGCTTCCACGGAAGGTTAAAAGCATTGCTTGAAACAAACTAACAGGACTGCGCCCAATTGAAAGTGGACTTTTGAGGCAGATACTGATGTTGATATTCTGGAGTAAAAAAAACAACAATATATTGGCTGATATTAGTTTGTTTTTTTAATAATACATCTTGAGCAGAGAGATGCCACAATTGTCTCTCCTGGGGAATATTCAAAGTCTACTTGCTTATAGCACTTAAAAGTGCTATAAGTAAGTAGTTTTTGACCATCCAAGAAACATTTGGCATACCATTTTAGCCAAAGTAATTTAAAGGACCAGTGTGTCAGATTTAAGCAAATCCATAGAGTGTTACAGGGATGAGTCATAAACCCTGAAAATCAGTTAGCACTTCTTGCACTTCTGGTCCCCTCTTCCCAAAGTCAGTGTTTTTATTTTAATGATTTGGTTCAATGCCAGAAATAAGATCTGTTGTAAGCACAAGCTTTAGAATTGTTTTTTTAATTGCAGGTTAATATCCAGTTCATGAATTTTAAAGCTTTTACGTGTCTTAAAGGTGGTTACAAACAACTGGTAAGATGAGACTAAAGAGTTTGTCCAGGACATTGATTGTTATTGTCAGGTGGTGATGTTGAAGTCATGTCACCATAGTGCAGTTTTTATAGCCTAATGTTATATAGCCTAATAGCCTTTTACTTGAAGCAATTGCATCTACGCTTCAGAATAATAAAAGTTGTGTTTATTAGATTATCTTCCTGAAAAAAAGTATGTTTGTTTGCCACAGAGCTCATTTTCTGCATTAATCCAAAATCCTGTTGAAAAATCCTACTGGTTTGTTGTAGAAGCTACCAGGGTTATGCTAATTTCCAGATTGACCTAAAAACATTCTACCTGCAGCACTCTTTGAACAGAAATAGAATATATTTAGCGTCCGAGCAACGACCGAGAGGGTCGCCGAGGACCCTATTGGAATTTTTGTGTATTATTAGGGCTCGAGCACCGGCCCACGGTGCAAGGCTCTATTGAAGCAGGAAGTAACATGTTTGACACCTTGCCCAAGCAGTTGGTTTCACATAGAGACATGAAATTTGGTACACATTTGTATCATGTGAAGACGCACCAAAAAGCCTCCTGGAGCCATACCCCAAACCCAACAGGAAGTCTGCCATCTTGAAACTAATATTGTGCTTTAGGCCATTTTTCACCATTTCCACGCATTGGACTTTAACAAACTCCTCCTAGAAATTTAACCCGATCGACTTCAAACTTGGTCAGTACCATCTTAAGACCTTTGTGATTAAAAGTTGTTTCCAAAATGTGTATTCATTTAAGTATGTAGGAGTCACATCTTGGAGAATTTTGAGTACTTGCCATGAACGGGAAGTTGCTCTAACTTGAGTATACATCTGGCCAATCTGCCCCAAATGTATCATGTGTGATGAGAGTCCAAGCCTGAATACATTCATATAATCAATATTGACACATAATCATAGCGGCCACGTTGGTGACAGGATGTAAAAATTTGTATGCAGTTTTTAACTTAGCCTCTCCAATAGGTTGAAGTTAGAGAAACAAAATTTGTTACGCAGATGTAACATGTCTACTGTCGTACTAAAAATCCTCCTGGACCTGAATTGAATGAGAAAACTGAGGGTATCTTGGGCTTTTCCAGGCTCTGTACTTAAGTATATGGGCGTGGCATGGCAGTGAACTCTGAGTACTCACAACGAAAAGGAAACTGTTTTGACTTCAGAATACACTATCCAATCTAATCCGATAACTCATGCGTGATTACAGTCCAGACCTGAACACATCAACATGTCAGTATACACACAATCATAGCGCCCCCCAGTGGCAACACAACACATTCTTTTTAATACTGCAATGTCCTTCTGCAAACCATGAAATCCATCTCCAACTTGGTACTTCCAGACAGAGAGAATGCGACTAAATGTGACAAACCCAGTACAACACGCCTGGGTCCGGTAATTGCAGAAATGCATGGCTGCGTCAGCCCAGTCCGCTGGCACCCTGACATGCGTGGATATGCATGGGCCTGTTAAATGCTGCTTGCAGCTTTAATCATAATTATGTTTTCTTTAGTGTCTATATCATCTGAGACTGAGATTTGTTTTCATTAGCTTAGAATAAGCCCTTCAGAAGGAGTTGGTCCACTTTCACTTTCACTGAGAAGTGTTTTTCAAAGCTAGATAGGACTTTTTGCATTTTTATTCACCTGAAGGCAATTTCACTATTACACACTCAGAACAGGAGAGTCGAGGCGAGGAATATTTAATTGGTTGCAATCTGTAGACTCAACACAATATTTCCTCGAAACTGCTTCTTTCAGGAGGCAGTACTTCCCAAATGGTAAACAATGATAGGGAAACTTTTGTTATGTTCTAACTGGCATAAACCCATAACCATATACACACAATTCCAGTTCCATAAGCTGTCAAATGTGAATACTAAAATAACAGAGAACTGTGTCTTTAAAAGCATACACAGACAACTGATGGTAGCCAATTCATGTATTTAAAATCTTTCTGAATTAGTGGATTGCTACAAAGGAGCTGTATCTGACCAACTGTCCCAAACTCAAAGATATTTTCTACATCACATAGACAACTCAAAGTTTGTAAACATGTAGGTGTGTCTCTAAATTAACTTAACGTATTCCTGGCACCAAATACACGGTTTACGTGCTTTTAAATGCAATGTGCACCTCATGAATGAAACACCGCTACACAACACTGCAGGCAGTCAGATTATTGTGTAAAGTCCTATACTACCACCGTTACAGACGGGCTCCTGAGTGTAGAGCGGACCTGTTAAAAAAGATCGATGTGAGAAGTTTGTGACGATCCTGAAAGTTACTCGCGGTTTGCGATGAAATTGTGCATGCGTGGCCAGGCCACCCGCCGCGCTCCCACAGCTCACTATGTTATTAAAGAGCAGTAATATCACCAGAGCCCAGCAGGATGCTCCTACCTTGCAGGTTCTGCACTCGGATGTCGCTGATCTGTCCGATAAATTCTTCCCGCTCGAACCAGTCTTCCCACTCGTGTCCAGCCATTTTGAGTGGCGGAGATTGCTGCAGGAATCTCGGGCAGGAACACTCACAAAGGTCCTCCTGCCGGAGAAGGAGAAGAAGCTGCTGCTGCTTCTGCAGCGGGCAGGCAGGCTGTCTTTTGTTCAGCCGGCCAACCTAGAGCCATGCAAGCTGGTTACACAGCCGAGGGTTTCACTTGCTGGCTGAATATCGCTAGTTGTTTACTGCGGGTTTCTTCCCGTCACATTATTGCAACGGTGTGCGCGATGGAACTCCGTGAGAAAAGCCCGTGGGGATAAGTGGCGAGCACGGCAGGAAGAAGCTGCAGTACCTGGTTGGTATTTCCGAGGTGGGATGGAGCTGATCCAGTGCCCGCCCACCTCTCTCTCCCTCTA